>CM026386.1:94055808-94076151 GCA_014843695.1 Archivesica marissinica
ATGCCCCAAGAATTGACACTACAACTCACCAAACAATACCAGTATCATACTAATACAGATATTATAGTAGCCCCATGTGCAGCCAGACTTTAATGGGCATACCATAAACTGAACCGGTCAATGTGACCACCGTATTATTGCACATATAACACGATTTAAAGCAAACCGTAGCTATCGAACCTACATCGGTCAGATGTACACATATAAATATATAGGTGACTTGCATTGCAATGCATTCGCTAAGCATAAGAAATATATTTCAAAAATAACACTAACACAACTAATCATGTTTTCCCGTCTCATCATATGAATAACAGGTTTTATAGCACCAGCACTACTGACGATATATATGTTAGCGACCTTAGAGATACATTATTTGTATACATGTACTATGTTGAATTCTACATACATACGAATAAAACTAGCTGTATGAAATAGGGTGTATTTCCAAGATCTGCTAACATAATGATAAGTTCTTTGATGGAACCAGTACCGTAGCATAACTCTTGTGTTCACATGAAATGTGCTCAGCTCTTTGTTAATCTTAACCTTCACGCAAGCGTGTCTGACATTTGCAATCAAACTTAAAGGTCGCAATAAACATCGAGGTGAGAAGGAAGCCGAGTCTGACAGCGCATAGCAAGCTCTATGTGGTGCTTCCTAGTTGGCATCATACGGACATTGAGATAAGCGCAAGGCAACCACGACAGAAAACAAAGAGAGATGAAGACAGCCAATAGTGTTCTCATAGTACCTTGCACCCGACACTATGAAGTTAGGCAAGGAGAAGAAGTTTAAACATGTATGGATGAAAAAGATTACAAAATATTAAACTATACCTTGATTTGCTACTGTTATTTGTACACTTAATGCAGCCATCTCGTCTAATTGACCATAGGCATTTTCCGCAATGACTCTTACAGAATATGAATTTGGTGAAAGTCCTGTGATGTTGAATATGTGTAAACCATTTAGCTGGCGGTATGTCCCACCATTATCACTAAACCTCATCTGTTCTATCCAGTTCTCTGTACCAACGACAGTTGTTTCAATAATGAATGTCTGTTCGGCTCCTCCATTGAATCCTCCCAGTAGTATAAATGTTGGAATGTTATTGACACTTCCTGTGTACATAAAAGATTTTGGTGGCCATGGGCTGCCTGTAAATATGAAAGTGATAGTATTTTGATAGTGACTGATTATCATGATGCTGATTCCTTGAATCTGGCCAATTCATACGAAAGGAAATGGGATTATTGAAATAAAAATTTAAAAAGAGTTTCTATAAATTAATTATTTTGTATTGCATAGTGAAACAATGTGTAACGGTAATATAATGTGGAGCCGATTCGTAATGAGTTTGGCTTATGTGCTTGATCTATTTTTGCAATCACTAATGTGTTTTTTTTTATTTACTAGTTGCCCAAATGGTACATACAAAGTTTCACCAATACTGACCAAGCTGACAAATAGACGCTAGAGAATTTTGGAACAGAGCGCTAGTAGCTAGTATTGATGTAATGTTTTAGATGCTCCATACAAAGCGTCATCGTTGTTTGGGAGAAGCCCCCGTAAAATACATGTCAAGATGGCGATAATCTTGAATTGTTATAATTTGTTGTCCGTTTTTCAGATGTTTCCTGTTCATGTACATTTTCCAATAATACTCTTCATTCTTCATTTTACATTTAAGTAGGGTATACATGTACGTGTGTTATATATTTTTATAGTTCTCAACAATGTGCTTTGAATATCTCTAGTATGTACATAGATGAACTTATTATTAAAAAGGAGTGGAGAAAGAGCAATGACAAGAATACTTGAAGCACACACACATCTAAAGTAATGAGAACCTACAGAAATGGATCATTTCCATCATTCCAATAAACTTAAAGCAGCATTACATCGTATGAAATAAAATATATTTGAAAAATTCAATTTTTACGTATGGGTAGCAATGCTGCTACACATTCTAACATTATACTTTGTATGCTTATGTTCATTTGGTGAACAGTGTTATTTTTGCTATAAAACAAACTCGAAACCGAAAGTAGGACTTTCCGAGTCGATCGGACACGCATTTGTTTACAGCCGGAACGCATCATTCGCACTTGTTTACATTCAGAATGCATCGACCCCATTTGTCCCAGGTTGTCTTTTTAATTAAATTACTTGATATGTTTATTCATACCTCTGTTAGCGTCTTTTAGGGACATTTCTACATCGTCGCGAAGGGTTCGACATTAGAGGAAGATAGATAGCTAGTATTTCATGTTCAAAATATATACGTTCTACTACATCCTCTGTTGTTTCACGCATGCGCGCTGTGCGTGTTTACATTTCGTGTGTTGATAAACAAATTCGCGTATACGACGGTTTAAATTTATTGGAATGTTATGGTTTCTGAGCGACTATTTCGATTTTTGTAAACACACACACATTAGTATTTATATTTTACACAAAACATCCTTTATTACGATGTAATGCTGCTTTAATTGTGTTACTGGTATTAATTGATCATGCAACAAATAGCATACGTGTGTTCATCAAGCATGACTGATCTGTTTTAATTATAATTTGTATGTAGGACATGAAATGCTCAGAGATATATTAAGATTATGAAACCCATTTATAAACATTCCTAATTTTTGTCAGAATGGTAATTTATAAAACCAAAACAGATTGAAAAATGTTTAAATTTATTGAATAACATGTCGTCAATAAACGGGGTTTGGCATAAATGATTGGGGACATTTTGGACCTATTTTGATTTATTGGTGTCACAATGTCGGACCGGTCACACTATTATCTACGCCCACGTATCCCACATAATTAATTCTCACTAAACTACTGTCATTTATCCATATTTTACTTGGAGGGAGAAGTCATGTGTCCCTACGGTTTGGACCTTGCTTGAACAACTTGCTAATAACATTTTGAGAAACTGTGAAGTTTGAATACTTTTAATTACTTTCAGTTTGAGATGGAAACTTTTAAAATTCAATTACCATTATTAAAGTGTCAATCATACTGGTTATCAGACATGACCAAGACAATTATTCCAATAAATAGTCAGATCAAGTGTGACGAATATTAGAGAGGACGACTTTTGTTATGGATGTACTGATAAACGGCAGCAGACTTATATAATTACTAATATGCTGATTAATTATTTTCAAAGATGTGGTGGACAAATATTGTTCTTCAGAACTATGAGGGAAAGAAAATATGCATTTAATTTTGACTTTACGGAGTTACAACTATTTACAACATAAACACATAACTATAAATATTATCTTTCATAAATGCCAACTTACTTTTAGAGGTATGTGTGAAGTGCCAAATGGTTGTGGCTATATTATTGTTTAGTTCAAGACTGTATGCAGTAAAATCCGCTTCCTCTTGATCTGCTATATACAATACAGCATGATATCCGTCCAGCTCCACTGGTATTTGGTGAATGTCGAGGAAGTCATCTGTTGTTACGACTACTGGTGCATAGGACACTCTATACTTGGATGAATTTACGATGTATGTTCCATTTAACAAGAAGTTGACGCTGTTTACAGCAGGGTAACTGTAGAAAGGTACTGTTATATTGATGGATTCTCCAGAGGCGCCTGCAAATGTTTGTATATTCTGAAATACTTTGGGGGCAACTGTAAATGTAAAATAATGGCAGTTATATACAAGTGGTCTATGATCGAAGATACATGTATAATACAAACTATATTTCACAGAATTCCTATTAATAGTTCATGACAATTATATGTTCAATGTTTTCCCTTAAAGTTGATATGGTGACATAGACTGATCTCTGTTATCCCATTACACATACTTGGCAGAGGTTGTTGCAAGGATACTATTAAGGTCTGCAAGTTCATAATGGATTTCCTTTCAGTTGACCTAGTGACCTTGTATATCTCCCCTGCTACACTATTTGAGGTTTTAAGGATACCACATACCACATTTGGTAATCATTGATTAAGGATAATTCGTCCAATCCTTTACCTCTAAGTTGATCTAGATTTTGATCTCAGTGACACAGTTTGAAAAACTTCGCAAATGTTGTTTAGGAAGCCACATAACACATTTGGAAATAGTTCTACTACTGGTCGACAAAATTAATTGGCTAAACTATTTGGAAAAACTTGGTAACTGCTTTTGAAAAAAGCGTATGTCTCCTACACTCGCTGTTGCTTCAGTGGATAACAACGTAAGTGAAACTACGAAGTATGCTATTTTGAATAGTGGTTTACACTGATATTCGGATGCAACGTATTATTGTACCTTTATATCAGAACAATGATCCCAATGTTGCAAGTAACTATCGAGGAATTAATGTAGTTAGATGTGTTTCGAAAATATTTATAGGTGCGTTGAATAAAAATGACCCGATTGGACTGAAGCATTTTACGTAATTAGTGAGGCGAAATTTGATTTTAAGAAAGGTCGTTCTAGCGTTGATGTAATTGTTGTTCTAAATGCTGTTGTTAGTAAGATTTTAAATGGATATAGACTTGTTAAGATCTTATATGAAAACGAACGGCATGCAAGTGCCGCTGTAGACTTTCAGAAACATTTGATCATATTTACAGTAATGGATTATGGTACGAACTTTATAACATAGGTATACATGAACAAACCATTAACGTTATACGTGATATGTACTAATTGCGTAAAATATTATATGTCATATGTGAATGCTTACTTGGTATAACACAAGGGGAGGTAATGTCCTTATTTCTATTTTCTGTCATTTGAGAACAATTAGAAATGTATTTATTAAGTGATGTTGACTGTTTGCGGACACTATGGTAAATCTAAATAAGTCGCTATAAGAGCTGCAAACTAATTGAGATATGTTGTTTGATTATTGTACTAGATGTGGATTAAATGGTAGAGTTGATTAAAGAAAGATAGGTGTTTAGAAATAGAGGGCCTATCAGAAATAACGATACTTGTTTTACAATACCGTTCCTTTAGCAAACACTAATAATGTTTATTATTTAGGTAGATGCACTGTGCTTACCTAGACTTCTGTTTTTTTTAAATCAATAGTATTTATTTATACAAATTTATTAAAGATCGATTACGAAACAAGATATTACAACATATATTAATCACTCTCGAGACCTCATTCCTAATGGAATCCATCATCAGGAGAGAGAAAGAGAATAAGCAATGTGGAATGTAAGTGCCTTGCCTAAGGGAAAACTCGTAACGGCTACAGCTGGGCGCGAACTCCCGGTATTGCAATGAACGCGCTATAACTGCGCTATCACCACTGCCAACAAGAGTATTTGGCTGGTAACGGAATAAATTAGTTAATGTGTGTGTTGTGTAGCATAAGACAAACCCCTATTAAAATTGGTATTGCTTTTCATTGTGTTCAATTTAAAATTATGCTTGTGGAATATATGGCTTTACTAAAAGCAAAGAATAAGAACGGATTCATCCAATGTTTTGTAAACCATTATTCTTATGTATATAACAGTCAACACGTAGTATGGCTATTGACGAGGAACTGGAAAGGTAGCCGCCATATATAAAGAGATATGTGAGAATGTTTTGAAAGTAAAGTAAGATTAGAGATCATAGTAATAATGTCATCGTAAATTATAACTCGATGTTACATGATAAAATAGAGGTTTACAACAAATGTAATGTAAATGCTTTGTTAGATAGTATAACATAGTTTGGATCTATCGAAATAATGTTGACCTGCAATCATTTCACTTAGCTTAAACATATTTATTTCCTAGCATGTACATGCTTATTTACAACACTTGTATTAAGGAATTGGACAGAAAGCTTACTCCTTAAAATCATGTACCATTTAACAAAGCGTTTACATTCAATTTGTTGTAAGCCTCCACTCAATCGTATCATATTGAATGGCAACAAATCATCCTGCGACATCAGCCAGTATTTACATACTGCACATTAAACACATTAAACACCGCTATTTATATACGTAGATGTTATAAACACACCATAGGGAATATGTCTTCTACACACATACTGTTTTATACTGTATCTTACCTTCAATGATGGCTTCATTTGTTCCAACCTGAACAAGCACACTAGTCCTGTCCTCTATGCCATTATTGACATGACAGGTGTAGTTTCCCGAGTCCTGTAACACAGCATTTTGTAAGTCTACAACACCGTTTGTTGGTATATCTATGTTTCGTATTGTACTTCCTTTCCATGTCTGTGTCAGAGTACTGTAACTATAAGTCTGTGGCCGCCCGACTGCATTACACTGAATCTTCAGAGTTTTATTTTCTTGCAGATCACCTAATGGATTAACTGTCACCACCGGAGCATCTAAAACACAGTGTGCACTAGTGAATACTAGAGTTTCAAAGAGAAACAAGAATAAAGTAATAAATCAACACATTGATATTGTTATTTACAATGAAGTATTTCTCAAAATGATCAAAGAAACAATTTCTATAATAAACACATTGATTGTAACTTGCTATTATTATTTACGTGTTTCGACAATGAAGTATTTCTCAAAATTATCAAATAAACGTTTTCTATAATAAAACAACAATTACATTAGGATGCGAACGTTAACGTGACAAGAAGCGCCATAAAACCATAATAACTCAGGATCATGCTCGCAGCACCAAGTACCGTTCCGCTATTCCAAAGTAAAACAATGAAATGTCATTAAAACCGATGGATGTAAACCATGCAAGCTTACATTATACTTGGAATGAGTGCATTTTCAGTGTAATACAGTATGAACAATAATGGACTGTTCAAAATGGGCATGCATAGCTGGACGGTCATACACATACAGAAATAACAGAGTGGAACGACCTGATGATATACACAACTAGGCTTGGTACCAACCTCTCATGATAAGGTTCGCTAATTTCCACCTATAGCGGACCGAACGGGCAATACTCAATGAATAATCGTTGGAGTGGAAAAAGCGCAAATTATGTGCACACTTAGGCGTGGCGTCAATCGCTACTGTGAATGGTCATTCATTTCTCATCAATGGTGGCTGATAAATAGTGAGGACAAGAATAGCGAGAAGGACATAATCAAAGGGACATAACTCTATTAAAAATCAGTCGAGTGGAAAGCGCCGACATTATACAACTAGGCTTAGAACCTACTGATTTCCGGTCAGTGGTTCCTGAGAAATAGCGCGGACAAAATGCTATGTACACTATTTGTATAAAAAATGAATGGGCTATAACTCCATGACTAATAATCCGATCTTACCGGGCCGACGATGTGCAACTAGCCCTATTCTTATATCACTCATGTTTAGCTTTACATATTTTGTTATATTTGTTATCTAAGCACCTTTGTTCGAAGATTTCAGATACATTGATTTCATCTCAGAAATAAGAGCAATTTAAGCCTCAAATATATTGTTTAAATGCTATTTCTAATTTATATTAGATGCCTAGTTTAAAATATCAGGAAATGAAGGACATATTTATGTATGGTCATGTATGAGTGCATGTAACTGTCAAAAAGGTGCGAATAGTTAGGGTATTGTACCCTTCACTTACTACAGAATGTACCAATAAGGTCTGTTTTACACCTGTCAATAAGAGTTTCAATACACTGCACATACTGACATGGTGTATCCCAAGCAGAGTAGTGTCATGGTTAACACGTCACGAGTCTCACCCTAATAATAGCATGAGTCTGTCAGATGGGGTACTTTGCATCGTGCACGTAAAATAACCAGAATAAACTGTCTAGAATCGGTCTATTTAAAGGGATATTAGTCACAAAGTGATTAATAATGTACATATATGTTTACAAACAATGCAAGAGCAGTGTGTGTCAATAGGTAATAGTAGTCACTTGAACTACACGTACATGGTAACGATACGTCACTGATTGCATCATCGATGACGTATCGCTGTTCTCATAATGATGTATCTTCACGGCAATGTTTGGATTTTACCGTTATCCAATGAAATGATATACATTTGGACACATGCATACATGTATATATACACATATTACCGGACTTGTGCGTGATATCTACTTATTTAAGTAGTCTCCCTGTCTGCCCAGTTAGACAGATTTATCTTACATCTTCAAAACCGGACGAAATGCAACACCATATCACAAAATAACAACACACACACTAAATAATGATCATGCAAGTTTGATGTCATTGTGTTATAATATATTGGTCGATATATATATCATTGACATATTTCTGCTTTTAGTATTGTGGTAATACCGTTATATAGTGTTGGGCATTTCCACATATGTTTGTGATGCTGTGAGCGTATTATATATTATGCATAAGCCATGTTATTAGTATGCAACGCTATAGCAGTGGATATATATTTGTCTATGTAAACCATTAAAGGCCTAGGTTAGCGTCGACTCTTCAGCTAGTATCGGTGGATGACGACAACTGCACAACAGGTGTAATGTGAACATGACATACACACATACCATATCATCAATGTTACAACAATTATATATTTACTTACAGTTTACTATGATAGTCAGATCTATATTTCTCTCCAGTTTGCCATATTTGGAAGATGTTGCACTGGAGTAGCATGTGTAAACTTTGTCATCTGTTCTGTCTATATCAGCAAAGACAATCTGATCACTTGTAGGATTTTCAGTCAGCCAATGTGAAGTTGGTTGTGGGTTACCAATAGCGGAACATACAGCAGTCAAAGTCTGACCCTCGGTCCTTGTTACACTTTCAACATTCTTATTGTCAACACGAGTAGTCACAATAGGATAAACTGTTACATTGATAAACGAAACCTGTATCGTTATACAATAGTAAACCTGTATCGTTATATAGTAGTAAACCTGTATCGTTATATAATAGTAAACCTGTATCGTTATATAATAGTAAACCTGTATCGTTATATAATAGTAAACCTGTATCGTTATGCAATAGTAAACATGTATCGTTATATAATAGTAGACCCCTATCGTTATATAATAGT
Source organism: Archivesica marissinica (assembly GCA_014843695.1). NCBI lineage: Eukaryota > Metazoa > Mollusca > Bivalvia > Venerida > Vesicomyidae > Archivesica > Archivesica marissinica. The sequence goes on from CM026386.1 coordinate 94,064,781, forward strand.
AAACCTGTATCGTTATATAATAGTAAACCCCTATCGTTATATAATAGTAAACCTGTATCGTTATATAATAGTAAACCTGTATCGTTATATAATAGTAAACCTGTATCGTTATATAATAGTAAACCTGTATCGCTATATAATAGTAAACCTATATCGTTATATAATAGTAAACAATGCCTACAATACAACGCCACAAACAACAGCGTGACAAAATAAATAGTATTGCATAGATAGGATGTTTATTTAATACTATGTTTTCAAATTATATATATGCGTGACGGTGACGGTATTGTCAATGAACATGTATGACACATATGTGATATGTAATACAATAGTTGTATGTGACACATCTTTGATATGTAATACAATAGTTGTATGTGACACATCTTTGATATGTAATACAATAGTAGAATGTGACACATATTTTATATGTAATACAATAGTTATATGTGACAAATCTTTCATATGTAATACAATAGTTGTATGTAACACATCTTTGATATGTAATAATATAGTTGTATTTGACACATCTTTGATATGTAATACAATAGTTGTATGTGACACATCTATGATATGTAATACAATAGTTGTATGTGACACATCTTTGGTATGTAATACAATAGATGTATGTGACACATCTTTGATATGTAATACAATAGTTGTATGTGACACATCTTTGGTATGTAATACAATAGTTGTATGTGACACATCTTTGATATGTAATACAATAGTTGTATGTGACACATCTTTGATATGTAATACAATAGTTGTATGTGACACATCTTTAATATGTAATACAAAAGTTGTATGTGACACATCTTTGATATGTAATACAATAGTTGTATGTGACACATCTGTGATATGTAATACAATAGTTGTATGTAGCACATCTTTGATATGTAATACAATAGTGGTATGTGACACATCTTTGATATGTAATACAATAGTTGTATGTGACACATCTATGATATGTAATACAATAGTTGTATGTGACACATCTTTGGTATGTAATACAATAGATGTATGTGACACATCGTTGATATGTAATACAATAGTTGTATGTGACACATCTTTGGTATGTAATACAATAGTTGTATGTGACACATCTTTGATATGTAATACAATATTTGTATGTGACACATCTTTAATATGTAATACAATAGTTGTATGTGACACATCTTTGATATGTAATACAATAGTTGTATGTGACATATCTTTAATATGTAATACAATAGTTGTATGTGACACATCTTTGATATGTAATACAATAGTTGTATGTGACACATCTTTAATATGTAATACAATAGTTGTATGTGACACATATTTGATATGCAATACAATAGTTGTATGTGACACATCTTTGATATGTAATACAATAGTTGTATGTGACACATCTTTGTTATGTAATACAATAGTTGTATGTGACACATCTTTGACATGTAATACAATAGTTGTATCTTTGATATGTAATACAATAGTTGTATGTGACACATCTGTGATATGTAATACAATAGTTGTATGTGACACATCTATGATATGTAATACAATAGTTGTGTGTGACACATCTTTGATATGTAATACAATAGTTGTATGTGACACATCTGTGATATGTAATACAATAGTTGTATGTGACACATCTTTGATATGTAATACAATAGTTATATGTGACACATATTTGATATGCAATAATATAGTTGTAAGTGACACACCATGTACATGTATTATATATATGTAGTTATACAGATGTGTGTGACACACCATGTACATATATTATATATATATATGTAGTTATACAGTTGTTTGTTACACACCATATATATGTATTATATATATGTAGTTATACAGATGTGTGTGCCACACCATGTATATTTATTATAATTATATATGTAATTATACAGTTGGGTGGGCCACATCATGTACATGTATTATATATATGTAGTTATACAGTTGTGTGTGCCACATCATGTACATGTATTTTATATATGTAGTTATACAGTTGTGTGTGACACACCATGTATATGTATTATATATATGTAGCTATACAGTTGTGTGTGACACACCATGTATATGTATTATATATATGTAGCTATACAGTTGTGTGTGCCACACCATGTACATGTATTATATATATGTAGTTATACAGTTGTGTGGGCCACACCATGTACATGTATTATATATATGTAGGTATACAGTTGTGTGTGCCACATCATGTACATTTATTATATATATGTAGGTATACAGTTGTGTGTGCCACACCATGTACATGTATTATATATATGTAGCTATACAGTTGTGTGTGGCACATAATGTACATGTATTATATATATGTAGGTATAGGGTTGTGTGTGCAACACCATTTACATGTATTATATATATGTAGTTATACAGTTGTGTCTGACACACCCTGTACATGTATTATATATATGTAGGTATACAGTTGTGTGTGGCAAACCATGTAAATGTAGTTACATAGTTATACAGTTGTGTGTGGAGCACCATGTACATGTATTATATATATGTAGTCATACAGTTGTGTGTGACATACCATGTACATGTATTATATATATATGTAGTTATACAGTTGTGTGTGACATACCATGAACATATATTATATATATGTAGTTATACAGTTGTGTGTGACAAACCATGTACATGTATTATATATATGTAGTTATACAGTTGTTTGTGACACACCATGTACATGTATTATATATATGTAGTTATACAGTTGTTTGTGACACACCATGTACATGTATTATATATATGTAGTTATACAGTTGTGTGTGGAGCACCATGTACATGTATTATATATATATGTAGTTATACAGTTGTGTGTGACACACCATGTACATGTATTATATATATGTCGTTATACAGTTGTGTGTGGAGCACCATGTACATGTGTTATATATATGTAGTTATACAGTTGTGTGTGGAGCACCATGTACATGTCCTATATATATGTAGTTATACAGTTGTGTGTGGAGCAAGATGTACATGTGTTATATATACGTAGTTATATAGTTGTGTGCGCCACACCATGTACATGTATTATATATATGTAGTTATACAGTTGTGTGTGACACACCATGTATATTTATTATAATTATATATGTAATTATACAGTTGGGTGTGACACATCATGTACATGTATTTTATATATGTAGTTATAAAGTTGTGTGTGACACACCATGTACATGTATTATATATATGTAGTTATACAGTTGTGTGTGCCATACCATGTACATGTATTATATATATATGTAGTTATATAGTTGTGTGTGACACACCATGTATATGTATTATATATATGTAGTTATACAGTTGTGTGTGACACACCATGTACATGTATTATATATATATGTAGTTATATAGTTGTGTGTGCCATACCATGTACATGTATTATATATATGTAGTTATACAGTTTTGTGTGCAACACCATGTATATTTATTATAATTATATATGTAATTATACAGTTGGGTGTGCCACATCATGTACATGTATTTTATATATGTAGTTATACAGTTGTGTGTGACATACTATGTACATGTATTTTATATATGTAGTTATACAGTTGTGTGGGCCACACCATGTACATGTATTATATATATGTAGGTATACAGTTGTGTGTGCCACATCATGTACACTTATTATATATATGTAGGTATACAGTTTTGTGTGGAGCACCATGTACATGTATTATATATATGTAGTTATACAGTTGTTTGTGACACACCATGTACATGTATTATATATATGTAGTTATACAGTTGTGTGTGGAGCACCATGTACATGTATTATATATATATGTAGTTATACAGTTGTGTGTGACACACCATGTACATGTATTATATATATGTAGTTATACAGTTGTGTGTGGAGCACCATGTACATGTGTTATATATATGTAGTTATACAGTTGTGTGTGGAGCACCATGTACATGTCCTATATATATGTAGTTATACAGTTGTGTGTGGAGCAAGATGTACATGTGTTATATATACGTAGTTATATAGTTGTGTGCGCCACACCATGTACATGTATTATATATATGTAGTTATACAGTTGTGTGTGACACACCATGTATATTTATTATAATTATATATGTAATTATACAGTTGGGTGTGACACATCATGTACATGTATTTTATATATGTAGTTATAAAGTTGTGTGTGACACACCATGTACATGTATTATATATATTTAGTTATAAAGTTGTGTGTGGCACATAATGTACATGTATTATATATATGTAGGTATACAGTTGTGTGTGCCACACCATTTACATGTATTATATATATGTAGTTATACAGTTGTGTGTGACACACCATGTACATGTATTATATATATGTAGTTATACAGTTGTGTGCGCCACACCATGTGTATGTATTATATATATGTAGTTATACAGTTGTGTGTGACACACCATGTACATGTATTATATATATGTAGTTATACAGTTGTGTGTGGAGCACCATGTACATGTATTATATATATGTAGTTATACAGTTGTGTGTGGAGCACCATGTACATGTATTATATATATGTAGTTATACAGTTGTGTGTGGAGCACCATGTACATGTATTATATATATGTAGTTATACAGTTTTGTGTGGAGCACCATGTACATGTATTATATATATGTAGTTATACAGTTGTGTGTGACACACCATGTATATTTATTATAATTATATATGTAATTATACAGTTGGGTGGGCCACATCATGTACATGTATTTTATATATGTAGTTATACAGTTGTGTGTGACACACCATGTATATGTATTATATATATGTAGCTATACAGTTGTGTATGCCACATCGTTTACATGTATTATATATATATCGGTATACAGTTGTGTGTGCCACACCATGTACATGCATTATATATATGTAGTTATACAGTTGTGTGGGCCACACCATGTACATGTATTATATATATGTAGGTATACAGTTGTGTGTGCCACATCATGTACATTTATTATATATATGTAGGTATACAGTTGTGTGTGGAGCACCATGTACATGTATTATATATATGTAGTTATACAGTTGTGTGTGGAGCACCTTGTACATGTATTATATATATATGTAGTTATACAGTTGTGTGTGACACACCATGTACATGTATTATATATGTGTAGTTATACAGTTGTGTGTGGAGCACCATGTACATGTATTATATATATGTAGTTATATAGTTGTGTGCGCCACACCATGTACATGTATTATATATATGTAGTTATACAGTAGTGTGTGACACACCATGTACATGTATTATATATATGTAGTTATACAGTTGTGTGTGACACACCATGTACATGTATTATATATATATGTAGTTATACAGTTGTGTGTGACACACCATGTACATGTATTATATATATCTAGTTATACAGTTGTGTGCGCCACACCATGTAAATGTAGTTACATAGCTATATCCAAAGATCCTATACCGGACACATTAAATGGAAATATACAGAACGATCGGAATTACGGTTTCCATAACAATGCATTTTATTGGGAGACCAGTTAGAAATGTTGTTAGAGGATAAGCATATAGTGTAGTCCTGGTACACATCATTTATATGTTTTTACAGAATGAATGGCAATTGTTCTCTAGTAATATGATCTAGAATGTAGAATTACGGTTATGCAACTCCTAATAACACAATATGTGTGAAGATACACAGGTAATTAGATTGTGATTTATATTTCGTATTTAGTTGATATAAAAATCGTGTGCCTAATAATATGCGACTAATTTTAAAATAGTACAACGCTTTTATAGTTAAAACTGTCCATGTAAAACGAGCGCAACAGATAGACAGTGACTTGACAACATGTTCACCCTAGAGGAGATGAGACAATGCTTACGAACCATGACTATCGTTATTGGTGTAATTTGACTTGCACTTAATGGCAACTTTATAAATGCTGCTTAAATATGATATATATTCTTACATTCCACATTGAGTGTTTTATGACTTGATTTGACTTGAATATTCTTCCTCTGGGTGTAGTTGTTACTCAGCTGACATGTGATTGATAAACCGTTATGTTGTGGAGTCAATGTAGGCACGGTGACCTTTGTGGCATCACTAGTCGCAAATGTGCCAATTTGTGTATCCCAAGATACTTCAGCGTCAGGGTTACCATCATCGTTAGAATTACACTTAAGCCATTTATTCGTCTGACCTTCCAACCAAGGTAAAGGTGTAATTGTACCAATTGATGGTCCTGATGGAGGCCCTTAAACATATCAAGACAAGAGGGTATTATGTGTCACACAATAAAGTGAACTATCACCCTATTGTTACAATATAATGTGTAGTCTCCACCCCACATATAACACATATTTAAAATTAAATCTGCATTATTTAACAAATTTGTAAACAGGTAAACATTGATTGTATTTACTATCATGATGACATATTTATGAATTAGGACCAACTCTAACTTCCACTAGCCCGGTATGTTTATCAATCAGTGCCAACTCTACCTTCCACTAGTCCGATATGTTTATCAATCAGTGCCAACTCTACCTTCCACTAATCCGATATGTTTATCAATCAGTGCCAACTCTACCTTCCACTAATCCGATATGTTTATCAATTAGTACCAACTCTACCTTCCACATGCCCGATATGTTTATCAATCAGTGCCAACCCTACCTTCCACTAATCCGATATGTTTATCAATTAATACCAACTCTACCGTCCACTAGCCCGATATGTTTATCAATCAGTGCCAACCCTACCTTCCACTAGCCCGATATGTTTATCAATTAGTACCAACTCTACCTTCCACTAGACCGATATGTTTATCAATCAGTACCAACTCTACCTTCCACTAGCCCGATATGTTTATCAATCAGTACCAACTGTACCCTCCACTAGCCCGATATGTTTATCAATCAGTGCCAAATCTACCTTCCACTTGACCGATATGTTTATCAATCAGTGCCAACTCTACCTTCCACTAATCCGATATGTTTATCAATTAGTACCAACTCTACCTTCCACTAGCCCGATATGTTTATCAATCACTGCCAACTCTACCATCCACTAGCCCGATATGTTTATCAATCAATGCCAAATCTACCTTACACTAGCCCGATATGTTTATCAATCAGCGCCTACTCTACCTTACACTAGCCCGATATGTTTATCAATCAGTGCCAACTCTACAATCCACTAGCCCGATATGTTTATCAATCAATGCCAACTCTACCTTCCACTAGCTAGATATGTTTATCAATCAGTGCCAACTCAACCTTCCACTATCCCGATTTGTTTATCAATCAGTACCAACTCTACCTTCCACTAGCCCGATATGTTTATCAATCAGTATCAACTCTACCCTCCACTAGCCCGATATGTTTATCAATCAGTGCAAAATCTACCTTCCACTTGCCCGATATGTTTATCAATCAGTGCCAACTCTACCTTCCACGAGCCCTATATGTTTATCAATCAGTGCCAACTCTAACTCCCACTATCCCGATATGTTTATCAATCAATGCCAACTCTACCTTCCACTATCCCGATGTGTTTATCAATCAGTGCCAACTCTACCTTCCACTTACCCGATATGTTTATCAATCAGTGCCAACTCTACCTTACACTAGCCCGATATGCTTATCAATCAGTGCCAACTCTACATTCCACTAGTCCGATATGTTTATCAATCAGTGCCAACTCTACTTTCCACTTGCCCGATATGTTTATCAATCAGTGCCAACTCTACCTTACACTAGCCCGATATGCTTAACAATCGGTGCCAACTCTACCTTACACTAGCCCGATATGCTTATCAATCAGTGCCAACTCTACATTCCACTAGTCCGATATATTTATCAATCAGTGCCAACTCTACCTTCCACTTGCCCGATATGTTTATCAATCAGTGCCAACTATACCTTCCACTATCCCGATATGCTTATCAATCAGTGCCAACTCTACATTCCACTAGCCCGATATGTTTATCAATCTGTGCCAATCACTGCCATGCTATGTTTAGTCACGCTATTTCGACAAAATTACATGGTATAGGATACCGCTTACTGCTACAGTTTTGTTAGTCATGGGAATTATGGCTGTGATGGTATGTCCGTGTATGAAGGTATGTCCGTTTGTGGTGGTATGTCCGTGTGTGTTGGTATGTCCGTGTGTGATGGTGTGTCCGTGCATGATGGTGTATCCGTGTGTGTTGGTATGTCCGTGTGTGTTGGTATGTCCGTGTGTGATGGTGTGTCCGTGTGTGATGGTATGTCCGTGTGTGGTGGTGTGTCCGTGTGTGATGGTGTGTCCGTGTGTGATGGTATATCCGTGTGTGATGGTATGTCCGTGTGTTATGGTATGTCCGTGTGTGATGGTGTGTCAGTGTATGATGGTGTGTCTGTGTATTATGGTATGTCCGTGTGTGATGGTATGTCCGTGTGTGATTGTATGTCCGTGTGTGATGGTGTGTCAGTGTATGATGGTGTGTCCGTGTGTGATGGTATGTCCGTGTGTGATGGTGTGTCCGTGTGTGATGGTATGTCCGTGTGTGATATGGTGATGGTATGTCTGTGTGTGATGGTGTGTCCGTGTATGATGGTATGTCCGTGTAGTGTGTGATGGTATGTCCGTGTGTTTTGGTATGTCCAATGTGTGTGATGGTATGTCCGAGAGTGATGGTGTGTCCATGTATGATGGTATGTCCGTGTGTGATGGTGTGTCCGTGTCTGATGGTGTGTTCGTGTGTGATGGTGTGTATGTGCGTCCGTGTGTGATGGTGTGTCCGTGTGTGATGGTATGTCCGTGTGTGATAGTGTGTCCGTGTGTGATGGTGTGTCCGTGTGTGATGTTATGTCCGTGTGTGATGGTGTGTCCGTGTGTGATGGTATGTCCGTGTGTGATGGTGTGTCCGTGTGTGATGATGTGTCCGTTTGTTATGGTGTGTCCGTGTTTGATGGTGTGTGATGTGCGTCCGTGTGTGATGTATGTCCGTGTGTGATGGTATGTCCGTGTGTGATGGTATGTCCGATGTGATGGTATGTCCGTGTGTGATGGTATGTCCGTGTGTGATGGTGTGTCCGTGTGTGATGGTATGTCCGTGTGTGATGGTATGTCCGTGTGTGATGGTATGTCCGTGTGTGATGGTATGTCCGTGTGTGATGGTATGTCCGTGTGTGATGGTATGTCCGTGTATGATGGTGTCCTGTGTGATGGTATGTCCGTGTGTGATGGTGTGTCCGTGTGTGATGGTATGTCCGTGTGTGATGGTATGTCACCTGATGGTATGTCCGTGTGTGATGGTATGTCCGTGTGTGATGGTATGTCCGTGTGTGATGGTGTGTCCGTGTGTGATGGTGTGTCCGTGTGTGAAGGTATGTCCGTGTATGATGGTGTGTCCGTGTGTGATGGTGTGTCCGTGTGTGATGGTATGTCCGTGTATGATGGTATGTCCGTGTATGATGGTATGTCCGTGTATGATGGTATGTCCGTGTTGATGGTATGTCCGTGTTGATGGTATGTCCGTGTATAATGGTATGTCCGTGTATGATGGTATGTCCGTGTGTGATGGTATGTCCGTGTATGATGGTATGTCCGTGTGTGATGGTATGTCAGTGTGTGATGGTATGTCCGTGTATGATGGTGTGTCCGTGTGTGATGGTGTGTCCGTGTGTGATGGTATGTCCGTGTATGATGGTGTGTCCGTGTGTGATGGTGTGTCCGTGTGTGATTTTATGTCCGTGTGTGATGGTATGTCCGTGTGTGATGGTATGTCCGTGTATGATGGTATGTCCGTGTGTGATGGTATGTCCGTGTATGATGGTATGTCCGTGTATGATGGTATGTCCGTGTATGATGGTATGTCCGTGTATGATGGTATGTCCGTGTATGATGGTATGTCCGTGTATAATGGTATGTCCGTGTATGATGGTATGTCCGTGTGTGATGGTATGTCCGTGTATGATGGTATGTCCGTGTATGATGGTATGTCCGTGTGTGATGGTATGTCCGTGTGTGATGGTATGTCCGTTTATGATGGTATGTCCGTGTATGATGGTATGTCCGTGTGTGATGGTATGTCCGTGTGTGATGGTATGTCCGTGTATGATGGTGTGTCCGTGTGTGATGGTGTGTCCGTGTATGATGGTGTGTCCGTGTGTGATGGTGTGTCCGTGTGTGATGGTGTGTCCGTGTGTGATGGTGTGTCCGTGTGTGATGGTGTGTCCGTGTGTGATGGTGTGTCCGTGTGTGATGGTATGTCCGTTTGTGATGGTATGTCCGTGTGTGATGGTATGTCCTTGTGTGATGGTATGTCCGTGTGTGATCGTGTGTCCGTTTGTGATGGTATGTCTGTGTATGATGGTGTGTCCGTGTGTGATGGTATGTCCGTGTATGATGTTATGTCCGTGTGTGATGGTGTGTCCGTGTGTGATGGTGTGTCATTGTGTGGCGATGTGTGGTGTGTGACGGTTTGCCCGTGTGACATTGTGTGGCGATGTGTGGTGTGTTACGGTGTGCCCGTGTGTTGTTGTGTGTCCGTGTTGCGAATCAGGGTGTACGCTACATGGACATAAGAAACCACCTAAATGCACACCCACATAAACAAAATGTATTCTCCACTCTCATCATAATCGGGGGGTTCAAAATGAAATGCAAACACAATAATGCTACCAGATATCACCAACCCATTTGGGTCAACCGTACGTACATAATTACATTGCACAAAAATCATATACATACATAGCATGGGCATATTATAAATGGCATGGACATAACATATAGAATACAAGTTACACAACACGAACATTTATTCCACAAACGTACTAGAGCTGATATTCCACCCAAGAGCACCACTACACGGAATGGATTGGATATACAGTTCGCATCCACGGCATCGAAATGCACACTTGTGGATATACACATTATGAGTGTAAATATTGTGGGAAACACATTTTCTAACAAATGATAAAATGTGAACTATTTTATTAACTTGTAGGATGCAGTATGCATTCATACGATATATGTAGATTGCATGACTATAAAATAAATGGAAGGTCATTCTATGTGTGAGATTGAGAACAGCAGAACAAAGTATGCTCTACGTGTGTACATTTCTTGTGACACCATTTAATGTACAATGTTTGTTCCCACATCTAATCATGGTGTCGACAATGCAAGGAAGCCGATATGTGCACTATAATCATTGGTGGTTAGTGTGCTGGTATCTTAGGGAATGGCACTAGCTGATTATTCAACATGCAATACATTAAATGCTGTCTCATTAATGTAATATCAAAGCGTATTTGAGAAATAGCATCATCACATTTAAAGTAGTGTATGTAACCTCAACAAAGCATTTACTTAATGGA
>CM026386.1:94077151-94133632 GCA_014843695.1 Archivesica marissinica
CACGTTCACAATTACTTTATACATCCGTCATTATTTACAGCATTATTAAGCTGTTTATGACACGTTCACAATTACTTTATACATCCGCCATTATTTACATCATTATTACGCTGTTTATGACACGTTCACAAATACTTTATACATCCGTCATTATTTACAACATTATTACGCTGTTTTATTACACGTTCACAATTACTTTATACATCCGTCATTATTTACAGCATTATTAAGCTGTTTATGACACGTTCACAATTACTTTATACATCCGCCATTATTTACATCATTATTACGCTGTTTATGACACGTTCACAAATACTTTATACATCCGTCATTATTTACAGCATTATTATGCTGTTTTATTACACGTTCACAATTACTTTATACATCCGTCAATATTTACAACATTATTACGCTGTTTTATGACACGTTCACAATTACTTTATACATCCGTCATTATTTACAGCATTATTAAGCTGTTTATGACACGTTCACAATTACTTTATACATCCGTCATTATTTACAGCATTATTACGCTGTTTTATGACACGTTCACAATTACTTTATAAATCCGTCATTATTTACATCATTATTAAGCTGTTTTATGACACGTTCACAATTACTTTATAAATCCGTCATTATTTACATCATTATTACGTTGTGTTATGACACGTTCACAAATACTTTATACATCCGTCATTATTTACAGCATTATTACGTTGTTTTATGACACGTTCACAAATACTTTATACATCCGTCATTATTTACAGCATTATTACGTTGTGTTATGACACGTTCACAAATACTTTATGCGTCCGTCATTATTTACAGCATTATTACGCTGTTTTATGACACGTTCACAATTACTGTATACATCCGTCATTATTTACATCATTATTAGGCTATTTTATGACATGTTGACACTTAACTTTATACATCCGTCATTATTTACATCATTATTACGCTGTTTTATGACATTTTCATAATTACTTTATACATCCGGCAATATTTGCAACATTATTACGCTGTTTTATGACACGTTCACAATTACTTTATACATCCGCCATTATTTACAGCATTATTACGCTGTTTATGACACGTTCACAATTACTTTATACATCCGTCATTATTTACAGCATTATTACGCTGTTTTATGACACGTTCACAATTACTTTATACATCCGCCATTATTTACAGCATTATTACGCTGTTTATGACACGTTCACAATTACTTTATACATCCGTCATTATTTACAGCATTATTACGCTGTTTTATGACACGTTCACAATTACTTTATACATCCGCCATTATTTACAGCATTATTACGCTGTTTATGACACGTTCACAATTACTTTATACATCCGTCATTATTTACAGCATTATTACGCTGTTTTATGACACGTTCACAATTACTTTATACATCCGTCATTATTTACATCATTATTACGTTGTGTTATGACACGTTCACAAATACTTTATACATCCGTCATTATTTACAGCATTATTACGTTGTTTTATGACACGTTCACAAATACTTTATACATCCGTCATTATTTACAGCATTATTACGTTGTGTTATGACACGTTCACAAATACTTTATACATCCGTCATTATTTACATCATTATTAGGCTATTTTATGACATGTTGACACTTAACTTTATACATCCGTCATTATTTACATCATTATTACGCTGTTTTATGACACGTTCACAATTACTTTATACATCCGTCATTATTTACATCATTATTACGCTGTTTTATGACACGTTCACAATTACTTTATACATCCGTCATTATTTACATCATTATTACGCTGTTTTATGACACGTTCACAATTACTTTATACATCCGTCATTATTTACATCATTATTACGTTGTGTTATGACACGTTCACAAATACTTTATACATCCGTCATTATTTACATCATTATTAGGCTAATTTATGATATGTTGACACTTAACTTTATACATCCGTCATTATTTACAACATTATTACGCTGTTTTATGACACGTTCACAATTACTTTATACATCTCCGTCATTATTTACAGCATTATTACGCTGTTTTATGACACGTTCACAATTACTTTATACATCCGTCATTATTTACAGCATTATTACGCTGTTTTATGACACGTTCACAATTACTTTATACATCCGTCATTATTTACAGCATTATTACGCTGTTTTATGACACGTTCACAATTACTTTATACATCCGTCATTATTTACAGCATTATTACGCTGTTTATGACACGTTCACAATTACTTTATACATCCGTCATTATTTACAGCATTATTACGCTGTTTTATGACACGTTCACAATTACTTTATACATCCGTCATTATTTACAACATTATTACGCTGTTTATGACACGTTCACAATTACTTTATACAAAGCGTTGATTATCATTAATCCATGACCACTGTTCAGTAGATTTCAGTTCAATATTTTCGATTACACACTCTGTACCTCTGTATCATAATAAGTGTATTTTCCTACTCATTGTGCCGACACAAATGTCATGAGGTATGTACACATAGACTCCTTAGCATTGGTTATTTAGATTATTTATCAAACAGTGGCAAGTTATACACATGGATATATGTAATAAAGTGTGTATCTAAGTGATGAGTCATTTAGCTTAATTATGCGCAGTAATATGTGATGTGGTTACACTAAACTAGATTTTATTAGATATATAAACACTCAAAACAAAACCAATACGTGTATTGGCTAAAGTTATTTACATAGTCATAACATTAAACATCAACCCTTTAGACGGCTACTCAGCAATGACAGTGTTTCAGGAAACAATATAGTTTAATAACAGACTATGGATTGGATGCCGGTCCTCGATATTACAAACAATTGTATATGACATTAATTCAGTCTGGATGTTTCTACTTTACACATGCCATGTTTTCTCCATAAATTATTTAGCAAATATACTTACACCAGACGGTAACTGCTTGCTCTACATGTGGTGGATTATTCTGCCCACTGGTGTATGTCTCACAGTACACGGTTTTACCGTTGTCACTGTTACTTGGGGTAAAGGTCACTACACTGCGCACTGCCATAAGTCCACCTGTTCCGGTTATATTTGTATTCTGGACTGTACCAAGCGTCTTGGTTCCAATCTTCCACGTTAACATGACAACAGGGCGGGTCTGAGTGGACAGACATTCCAATGTGACAATATCTCCAGACATCAGTATCAGGTTGCCACTTGTCCTATTTGTTAGCGTTGGTACTCCGGCTGGCACTAGGACATAGATGGTATTTTATATACAGCATAACAAAGGTCAGTGAGTACAGTGAAGGAAAAGACAATTCAACCAGGTTCTTAAATCGTTCTTGTGTTATTAATAATACAATTTATTTATTATATATTCCGTTAATCCACAGCCACCCAACATTACCCCACCGATCTCATCCTATCCCTTATTAAAACATGCTAGTAGGGGAATGGTAGATGTCGATTAATACCAACACGAAATATACTCAACTGTGTAGATCCATTAGAAGAGCTATATGCAGTCTTTATTCAATAATAATTCAATTGTATTCAATTAGCCCAATACCACCACGTATATTGAAACATAAACGACAGTATAAGTACATGTACTAAATCGGCGTTTGATCTCGAATAGAGATCTGGAGGTTGTATGTGGCATACTACTTAAATGTAATCTGGACCATGAAGGCAGGCTCTCGGTTGTGGAATGGGTTTGTAAAGTAATACAAGGCCATCATCACAATGGTGCCTTTGTGATTTATTGTATAGTTTATACATATTTAATTTAGCTCGATTGCGAAGCAAGTTCGTAACACTTATATTAATCACTCACGAGACATCATTCCTGATGGAATCCATCGCCACGAAATTGTCTGTATATGTTTTGGCTCAGAGAAAGAAATAGTTTGTTCTTCATGAATTGCCAAGTTTCAAGTTTAAGGTCAGTTGTAAGGTGGGCACTTATTTTGAGTGTATATATTTAGGCATAGGCTGTGTTTGCGGTGTTTCAAAGTAAGGGCTTTTGATGGTGGAAGTCGTGATAGCGCAGTGGAAGTCGTGATAGCGCAGTGGATGCGCGTTCGCTTCAGGTGCGAAAGGTCCGGAGTTCGAGCCCCACTGGAGCCGTTACGATTGTGCCTTTAGGCAAGGCATTTAAATTCCACGTTGCCTCTCCTCTCTCCCTCGTGGCGATGGATTCCATCAGGAATGAGGTCTCGAGAGCGATTTATATAAGTTGAAATAACTTGTTTCGCAATCGAGCTAAAATAAATTTGTATAAACTAAGGGCTTTTGATATTTGTTAATGTTTGCTTTATTTGTACTGGTATGGTGGGGACTAAATGTGGGCTTGGATAATTTATTTAATATATAGGTCTTACATCCGACATTCTATATTCAATGTCACTTTTGGGGAAGGAGGACTTACTGTGTGTGTACATAATTAGTCGATGGCTATATATGCGAAGTTTCTAAGTAATAACGTTTACGCTTGTTGATAAATGACAATGTATGAGGTTTTTTGCTATGCATACATAATTTTTTCAGAAATTGGACTATTTTTGATCAAATTCATGTTCACTTTGAGAGGTGGGAAACAACCCCTAAAACAGTATTTATGTTATCAACGACTAATATTTTACTTTCCGGAATAGGGATTATATAGAGTAATTCACAAATAAAGTTCCATGGATAGGTCGGACATGCATTTATACTGAACTATGTTGTGTTTTGCACGCTGTGTCATTTTAAATAGTAAACATCATACCTCATTAATACTAAAACTATATAATTATACATGCTCTGAATATAAATCATGATTGTTCACTCCTGTGACCTCGCAGACCCGTAGTCAGACCACAAAAAAGAGGAGGCGAGCAATTGAATGAGCAACGATGTAGCATTAGCTGAGATAGCGAATGAGTAGGCTAGGTTTGTCCGACATGTTCCCTGGACATTGTTTGGACATTAGGATGCCGTTTCCAGCATTCTGCTTCATTATGAATACAAAGAGTTGCTTCCAATTTAGCACTTTTACGTTGGTTTATGATTCTAGGCCCCAATCGATCCACAGCAATACAATCTGGGAAATCGAGTAATATATATATAATATGGGGACAACATAAATATAAAACTCGACGTGTGTGTGTGCGTACGTGCGTGCGTGCGTGTGTGAGTGTGTGTGTGGGGGGGCTATTCTGTTCAAATCACTGTTCCCTTTATCAGAGAAATTAACCTCCAGGGCCTGATAAGAACGCGCAGTCAATATTGTATGCATCATATCGGCTGATAAAACGCATGAAAAGATCGTGCGTGTACTCAGGGAGGACGTTATAACTTGAACACCCGCACATTGCACTGACATTTCTCCCGGAACATCACAATTGAATGTTGTGAAGTGTACATGCGACAGATTTGGTCGCTTCCCGACTGAACCAGGAGCCGAGAGGAGGTGTAGCTCAGAGGTGTAAATCCTGTTCAGAACGATCGAGATAACGAGCTGGGGCACGAGCCGACTGGGAGTGTTTGCCAGCGTGAGCTGGTGCCCTCCAAGACTTGAGCTTGTCAGCGGGTAGCGGTAGCTGAGCAGCATCAAGTCCACCGTCAGTTGACAGGGTCTTTAGAACGCAGGGAGTTAATCATATTGTGCATTGTAAATCTAGTGAACTATAACTGTAATGGCAATACTTTACATTATATAGCACTGTGAAGGCAATACTTGCCAATCGTAACTATGTGTATTATAGCACTATGATAGCCATACGTGTCAATGTTTAAATAGGTGCACTATAGCCTAAACATTAAAGTCGAGTGTGGAGACGGCAGTTATTTAGATCTCGGAACTGTTACATAAATTAACGGCATTACCAGCCGTAGACCGGATTCTATACCGGAAGTTAAGCCACCATCTGTGAAGAACCAAACTATGGACACACATACTCTCCTACCATTCATTGTCTTTGTTGCTAGTGTTGTTTTATGTATATTAAAGATTGTAAATCTGCTTAGTCTTTATGCATACACTTGATCTGGTTTCCGTGACCCTGAGAGAAACTGGCCCTCGTGTCATTCTGTGACAGTGTGTTTATATATCCACTTCCACCATGAGGTCAGATATATAAAATGTACATGTCTATAACTTACCTCTAACATACAATCTTGGTTTGTTGGATGACACTGCATTATTTTCTGCTTGAAGATTAAATGCTTTACAGTATATTTGTTTATTATGGTCATCGTTTGTCGGTACAAATGTAAATGTAGTTGATCTCTTTTTCTCCACTTCACCGATAAACCAGACAATAGTTGCTGCGGGTCTACTTGTACTAGTTGTACATGTCAACGTTTCAGATTGACTGTCTGTTACTTGTATTGTATCAGTTGTTACTGTTGTCGTACTTCTCTTCAGTGTTACACTCGTTACTTGCACTGTAAATATTAAATACATACATATATACATAGCGAGCAGTAAGCGCAAATTAAATATCTCGTGGGGATTGCTTTGGGAAGAAATATTAAATACATACATATATATAGCGAGCAGTAAGTGTAAGTTCTATATCTCGTGGGGATTGCTTAGGGAAGAAATATTAAATACATACATATATATAGCGAGCAGTAAGCGGAAGCTATATATCTCGTGGGGATTGCTTTGGGAAGAAATATTAAATACATACATATACATATATATAGCGAGCAGTAAGCGTAAGTTATATATCTCGTGGGGATTGCTTTGGGAAGAAATATTAAATACATATATATATATAGCGAGCAGTAAGCGTAAGTTATATATCTCGTGGGGATTGCTTTGGGAAGAAATATTAAATACATATATATATATAGCGAGCAGTAAGCGTAAGTTATATATCTCGTGGGGATTGCTTTGGGAAGAAATATTAAATACATACATATATATAGCGAGCAGTAAGCGTAAGTTATATATCTCGTGGGGATTGCTTTGGGAAGAAATATTAAATACATACATATATATAGCGAGCAGTAAGCGTAAGTTATATATCTTGTGGAGTTTGCTGTGGGAAGAAATCGGCGGGTGGGGTATATATATCTACTAGTGTTATATCTAACGCTATGATTATACTAGAACACATGCCAACATATTTCTATCATACAAGTGGATTGTATGTCTTATAATGTATACTAGAACACATGCTAACATATGTCCATCATAAAAAT
This sequence comes from Archivesica marissinica, assembly GCA_014843695.1. NCBI lineage: Eukaryota > Metazoa > Mollusca > Bivalvia > Venerida > Vesicomyidae > Archivesica > Archivesica marissinica. Next base: position 94,084,366 of record CM026386.1, read on the forward strand.
TGACTTAGCCTGGGTGCCAATCTGTCGATTTTTCACTTTTTAACTTCTGGCAAAATGACAGCCTGGGGAAACTGGATTTCCGATCATAGCGCCATCTACTTACACCCTCGTTTATGAGGGTGTAAATTTGAAGAACGACAACTCTTGACTTGACTTGACTGTATGTCTTACAATATATAGAACATATGCCAACATATGTGCATCATACAAGTTGAATGTATGTCTTACAATATATACTATAGCACATGCCAACATATGTCCATCATACAAGTTGACTGTATGTCTTACAATATATACTAGAATACATGCCAACATATGTGCATCATACAAGTTGAATGTATGTCTTACAATATATATTATAGCACGTGCCAACATATGTCCATCATACAAGTTGACTGTATGTCTTACAATGTGTACGAGAGCACGTGCCAACATATGTCCATCATACAAGTTGACTGTATGTCTTACAATATATACTAGAACACATGCCAACATATGTCCATCATACAAGTTGACTGTATGTCTTACAATATATACTAGAACACATGCCAACATATGTCCATCATACAAGTTGACTGTATGACTTACAATGTATACTAGAGCACGTGCCAACATATGTCCATCATACCAGTTGACTGTATTTCTTACAATGTATAGAACATATGCCAACATGTGTCCATCATACAAGTTGACTGTATGTCTTACAATATATACTAGAACACATGCCAACATATGTCCATCATACAAGTTGACTGTATGTCTAACAATGTATACTAGAACACATGCCAACATATGTCCATCATACAAGTTGACTGCATGTCTTACAATATATACTAGAACACATGCCAACATATGTCCATCATACAAGTTGACTGTATGTCTTACAATATATACTAGAACACATGTCAACATATGTCCATCATACAAGTTGACTGTATGTCTAACAATATATACTAGAACACATGCCAACATATGTCCATCATACAAGTTGACTATGTCTTACAATATATACTAGAACACATGCCAACATATTTCAATCATACAAGTTGACTGTATGTCTTACAATATATACTAGAACACATGCCAACATATGTCCAGTATACAATTTGACTGTATTTCCTGCAGTATATACTAGAACACATGCAGACATATGTCCATCATACAAGTTGACTGTATTTCTTAAAATGTATACTAGAACACATGTTAACAAATTTCCATCACTTAATCATTGTCAGACTATTGCAGCTTACATAACTTAAGAATCTTTGAAAATAGATGGAAATGTGCTAAGCAATACATGCGATACAGCTAGCATAATAAAACATTACAATATTTGTTTATCTGAAGGCACAACCATACCCTTACAGATATATGCTTTACAGTACAATTATATATATTGTTTATGATATATGAGTTTCCAGTTGAATACTCCCTACACTCTTAATACTGTCATGATCATGTTTTGCATATTCTAAAATCAATCATGACATTGTCATTATTTTTCCATGTATGTCCATAATCATTACATCATTTGTCCATCCTCATCATGATTGAATATATCATAATATTGTACCATATATATTTATATTTTAAATATGTTTCAATGGTACAGACGAGAAACTGTAAAGTTTAAGTTTTAATAAAGCAATATTTTTCTATATGATATAAATAATATTATATGCTTACCTCTAACACACTCGTTTATATGAATACAATCAATCTAAGGGTAGATATGCTACAACCCATCATATATGCTTACCTCTCACATATAGTACTGGTTTGTATGAATACAATCAGACTGGAAGCTATCAGTCTAATGGTAGATATGCTACAATACATCATAGATGCTTACCTCTAGCATATAACACTCGTTTGTTTGAGTACACAGTCTGACCCTCGTAATATACGTTATAATACTTATAGTAGATATGCTACAATACATCATATATGCTTAACTCTAACATATAACACTCGTTTTGTTTGCGTACACAGCCTGACTCTCGGTCTGGAGGTTATAAGCCTTATAGTAGATGTGCTACAATACATCATATATGCTTACATATAACATATAACACTGTTTTGTTTGAGTACACAGCTTGACTCTCAGACTGGAAGTTAATAGGCGTACAGCATATATATGCTTATGCTTACCTCTAACATATAACACTGGTTTGAAGGAGTACACCGCCTGACTTTCGGACTGTAAGTTATATGCTTTACAGTATATCTGTTTTGTGTGATCGTTGTTTGTCGGTGTAAATACATAGTTTGTGTTCGTATTGGACCTCTGTTTCTCTACACCACCAATGTACCAAACAACTGTAGAATCAGGTCTACTAAGGCTTGGAGAACATGTTAATGTTTTACTCAGACTGCTGGTTACTGTTATTGTGCTGGAATCTGTTGGTAGAGTGTTTCCATCCCTGAGAGTAACACTGCTCACTTGTACTAGAACAACAACACACAATAATTTGTTATTCATAATTTAGTATTATTGTAGATAACACATAATGTTAGTATTATTGTTCATAAAGCTGTTCCTATTTAAAATACAAGTTTGTTTAAAGATACTGAAAATCGCAGTAAAATACGCTACATATATTGGCAAGAACGTTTACAGTCATTGACACATTTAGTCATTGGAATTTATGAATACTCTATGAAATGTAATGAGAAAAATATTCTGAAATGTAAAGCGGTGTTCAAAATAAAGTGTCAAGTTCGACAACGTAGTGGAATTACAGGCACTGTTTGTCAGCTTCAGTGCTGAGGTTGAAGCACAGGTACTAGTGCTGTATCAAGTATATAATTATTCTATATCAAATACAGAGTGTGCTTCTTTAGACACTGGCGGAGTATCAATGAACAAATGGAACATGGACCATATATTTAATATAGTATTTATGGACATTTACTCACATGCATACATGTACAAAGCTAGGATATTTCATATGTTGAATAAGTAAACCAATCATAAAAATATTGCCCATAGTTTAGTACTTTTATCTTAGATATCTTAGATATAACCATATCAAAGCCATGTGCAAAAGCCGACCTTCTCTTGCTGCGTTGAAACATACATCCGAATTTGCATTATGAAACAATTTATAACGATACCGCATTTGCTCTGTCACTTGGGTGGTATCTTAACATACATTTGACTGTATCAGTAGTTCAGACCACTTTCTAAATGATATTTATGTATTGTAATAGGTATGGATAGGCAACTATTTAGACACCTATTTAGTATTGCTTAATACATGCAGAGCACCAATGTGTTTCAGAGAAACGACAGTGTACATTCCTTCCTCTAACATACCGGTAATATATTCTGTATGAATACACATATTCTGATTGGGAAACTTGCTACCAAATGCAATCTCGACTGGAAGTCAGGAGTTTATACCCAACATCACCATGTTCAGAGTCAGTATAGTTGTTTCATTAGTCGTTTGATAAACAGCTGCATGCCAACTTTAGTTCAATGATTCTTGTCGAGTTTGGTGAAAATGTTGAATAGTAAAAACACAGTTTTGTGTTCAACACTTTATAATCTATATGCGAACACACCGAATTCGAGACCACCCCGGTATTTCGAATGATACTTTCACAACGGAATAGTCCCCCCTATATATTTCAATGGTCGTTGACCACTATTACAAGACCACCACGTTATTCCGTAATGCTAACTGTTCATTCAGTCCAATTGCAATAACCTGGCAATAATTTGACCCCTAATGTCGACCATGGGTGATTTTGCCACTTCCATTAATCGGCACATGACATGATAAAACAGAATATTTATGTCCCAGTTTTACGACAATTAAACAACCAACTTTAAACTTTATTTTATCGGTCAATGTTAAATGAGACAAACACAGAAGTGTAGATAACTAGGGAGTACAAACGAACTGATTTAAATGTACTGTCAACGAAACACTAAAATGTGCTGACATACATGAATGTGAACTAAAAATGTGTATTACCACGGTCAGCCTGACTGATCATATTTAAGCTTCACAATATAATGTTATCATACAATAATAAAAATTCAAACATAAAAGGATTGTATGATGTTACATTGTATATTTACTTTAATTAAAGTCGGTAACATTTGGGATTCCCTATCTGGAACATCATATACTAACCTAGAGTAACATTTGGGATTCCCTGTCAGGAACATCATATACTAACCTAGAGTAACATTTGGGATTCCCTGTCAGGAACATCATATACTAACCTAGAGTAACATTTGGGATTCCCTGTCAGGAACATCATATACTAACCTAGAGTAACATTTGGGATTCCCTATCAGGAACATCATATACTAACCTAGAGTAACATTTGGGATTCCCTAACTGGAACATCATATACTAACCTAGAGTAACATTTGGGATTCCCTATCTGGAACATCATATTCTAACCTAGATTAACATTTGGGATTCCCTATCTGGAACATCATATACTAACCTAGAGTAACAGTTGGGATTCCCTATCAGGAACATCATATACTAACCTAGAGTAACAGTTTGTCCCTTGCGGATAACGAAATTGATTGCTGAAAAGGAAATGTTTTATATACATCCACCTAGCATCATGTAAGTGCAACTACTATCTCATATTGGTATAATCCAAATTACCTGCATATCTGACATCACCAGTTTGTCCTGTCTGTAATGCTGATGCCAATGTAACAAATTCCATTCTACATTGTAAAGCCACGGTGGTATCCACATTGGATGGTTGTAAGGGCCATGTCGTGTTCCTAGGTAAGCTTAGCGTAGTACTGTATATTCTCTCATCGTCACTGCAATAACCTTGTGACCCTGTTACAGAAGTCGTTGTATAGGACAGCCACTGGGAATTAGTCTGAAATCGTACACTATTCCTTATAATAGCACAAACTATGTTTGGCGTCCTATACTAGGGCATACAGTGCTCAGAGGTTTAGAGCCTATATATAAAGGGCTTCATCTAACTCTAGACTATAATTCAGAAGCTTATGATAGCCCTTTATTTCTCACCTCGGTATGAGCACGACAAGTCGTTCACATGTATGATTCGAGAATTAACATGTAATGTTGGTGTTCAGTGTAACAATGTTGTCATTGCTGAGCCCAGTTAATGTATATGATGTGACTAGTTAATATCTAGATACTGAGACCCAACATGGATGATGAACATGATCAAGCGCGGAACACCAACGTATGAAGCGTCACAGTGGAAATGAAATTGGCCTCTCTCAGAAATCCAAAATTATGAGCTCCTTATCTCGTGCTCTACTCCAGTAGCGTAGCTGACCTGTGATCTTCCGGTTCTGATTTTCACCAGTTCATCAAAGCCCACTATCTGCGCCAAATCATCTTGCTGTTGATGTATGTGTAGTAGGGTCCGTCTTAGCCTCCATACTTTAAACCAGTTATTCCTTGTAGATATACACGATGTGTAATGGTCAGTGAGACGCAACCGTGTGTAGAGAGTTTAACTCGAGGATACGTGTATGATCGATATGTACTGTGGTATTCCAACGCAGTCATTTCCAATATCGTATGATAGTCGGACGTCTTTTATAAAGAGAGCATTTGATAATATAGTTAGAGAATATAAGTCTTCAAAAGTATTATTCAGGTATATATAGATATGCGTGAGATATTGAATTGGTTGATTTGTACGCTGTAGTATTGGGTTCATTATGTTGTACGCGGGTTCGGTTCAGTTAGTCCTTTTTGTCGTTGGTCCTTGAGTCTTTTCCCTTGGTCCTGGCTGTCGGTATATCAAACCTCATCATTGCACATAACTTAACAGACGCATGTTATTTACAGTTGTCACCGGCACCAGTGAGTGAGTGGTTGATTGTGTAGCGGACGGTGGAGAATAGCGAGAAGTGTTACAGAGACCATATCTCTGCATAAGTTATTGTATTGGTCTATATTGTATTGGTCTATGTTATATATGTCTATGTTGCATGTGTCTATGTTGCATATGTCTATGCTTCATCAGAGACATGGATGTAACATAGATTACCTCTGTGTTACTGATGTTATATATTATTATATATTTGAGTAAGAGTAAGCGTTACTACGAACCACGAACCTGACGAGAGTATAGATAGTGCCAACGTATATAATATGTTGTTGTTGTTGTTGTTAACCCAAGCACCGCAAATCATCTATTGTATATTTATATGACGCATGTGTTTTAATCCTATACTTAATGTGTGTATATATGTGTATTGTAGAACCAAAGCATTCGAGAGCCTTGTTGTCAAATGAGGTTGAATAGAGTGATGAATCGTATAGGTGTTGTTCATTCTACTGATCCCCCAGAATACGAACCCTACCACAATGGAGCCCAACGAGGGACGACGAGGCAGAGTACCGAACGTACAGTTCAACATAGGAGCCGATCAATTTTGAGGAGCGTGTATACCACATAGTGAAGCTGACGGACAGTTGTGAACACTATATTTTTTATTGTGTAATTTTTATTTGTGATAAGTGTGGGTTCACTACCTACTTAGGACACATATTAAGTGCAGTGCTGTGGGTTCATCATATTCATGGATTTATAGAAGTGTTCCAGGGGTGAGTGTACGTAGTGATAGAGATTTTTGTATGTTGTATGATTTTTCAGCGAGATGACGACGGCGATTTTTGAGAGTGTCTGTGCACACATCACCAGCATGAAGATAGCCTCATAACCATTCACGTCCATTTGCATGAGTCACAATTCTTAACCTATTATCATCAGAGTAATTCACCAGATTGCCGACAGTCAGCCAGTTGTATTTCTTGCCCCGTCGATTTCCCGCCATATATGTTCCCGTTGTTTATTTTTGTAAAAGTTCTCGTGGTTTCTCAGGTCCAAATAATCCATTTGCCTGTTGATTGGTCGTAATATTGCGTTGCTAAGAAATACAATGAGTAATGTATAGTAGATTGCATAAACACGTTTGTTTAAGTTTTTCATAGTTGTAGCCCTACAAGACCCGTTACGTCAGATGATGTGCCGATATTGTTCAATTAGATTTCACATACTTACCACATGGTGACGCGATATTATTTGTCAGTAAGAACCATTCAGAGCGAAGCACGTGTCCACATTCTTGCATAATTAGATAAATAAAGATTGTGTATTGAAATGTACTTTTATTTCAGCTGACAGTTTTGACAACAACTCCGAGCTAGTTTATGGTTTAGAGAATTGATGAATTGATTAAGTTTACATTATTACCCATGCATTTAATTTTCAGTACTTTGCAGACATTATTTGATTAAGATTAATTGATTTGATTAATTGATTAAGTTTACATTATTACCCATGCATTTAATTTTCAGTACTTTGCAGACATTATTTTCTGACTGCTGCTGATAAGATTGATAACATGCATTTAGCAATAGTATAGTTAGAATAATTTTGCTATTGATTTAGTTTTTCAGAGGAGGGTCCATACTGTTTGTTATTCTATAGATGCTAACACTTATGATTATTTAGTTTTATATATAGATGCTCAATAATTAGTATGCATGCATATAGAACTATAGTTAATTAGGAACTAAAACATACTAACATATAGATGTAATTTGTTGATACTTGTAGTAACATTTAATGGTTGATGCTTTAGCTACAAGCATATATAGATGTTTAGAAATTTATTTTCACCAAAATACTTTGATTATATTTTTTGACATTTGTGTTGAACTTGTTATGCATACAGGTTGGATTTGTAGTCGATTGATAGGAATTAATGCTGAATTAGTGTGACATTAGTGACACATAGGGTTGTGAAATTATCTGAACTGATCTGGTTTTTGTAAATTGTGCTTGAAGGTTGTGTACAACTTGCAAAGCGAAAGTGAAAGTAGACTGAAAGTGATAGTTGAACTTTGATTTTTATAGTGAATTTTGTGTGAAGTACTACAGTTGAATTCTTAATTGAATTAATTAGTTGTACTTGAATCAATTAGTTGGATCATTGGTTCCATGGTTCAGTGGCATATTGATTTAAATAGTTTGGTTATTTTGGGTTAGTGGTATAGTGATGTATAATTAGTCTTGATTTTGAAATAAATCTGACTCTTGTATTGAACTTATACAATACTGATGTAACCAAATGAAATACCTAGCTGAGTGTCATATTGATGTAACTTTTACATAACGTCAGTGCACATATGAACTAACTTGAATACAGCTTTGGTACTTCAGTGTTTGGTTGAATATGGAACAGTGCTGTTGATTTTTATTTTTTCTTGATCTTATATGGTGATTTGAAAATTACCATTTGGTGGAATACTGCTTTAACTGTCAATGCGGGTCAATACTGCTTTAACTGTTAATGCGGGTCAATACTGCTTTAACTGTTAATGCGGGTCAATACTGCTTTAACTGTTAATGTGGATCAATACTGCTTTAACTGTTAATGCGGATCAATACTGCTTTAACTGTTAATGCGGGTCAATACTGCTTTAACTGTTAATGCGGATCAATACTGCTTTAACTGTTAATGCGGATCAATACTGCTTTAACTGTTAATGTGGATCAATACTGCTTTAACTGTTAATGCGGATCAATACTGCTTTAACTGTTAATGCGGGTCAATACTGCTTTAACTGTTAATGCGGATCAATACTGCTTTAACTGTTAATGCGGATCAATACTGCTTTAACTGTTAATGTGGATCAATACTGCTTTAACTGTTAATGCGGATCAATACTGCTTTAACTGTTAATGCGGGTCAATACTGCTTTAACTGTTAATGCGGATCAATACTGCTTTAACTGTTAATGCGGATCAATACTGCTTTAACTGTTAATGTGGATCAATACTGCTTTAACTGTTAATGCGGATCAATACTGCTTTAACTGTTAATGCGGGTCAATACTGCTTTAACTGTTAATGCGGATCAATACTGCTTTAACTGTTAATGCGGATCAATACTGCTTTAACTGTTAATGGGATCAATACTGCTTTAACTGTTAATGCGGATCAATACTGCTTTAACTGTTAACAAGGATCAATACTGCTTTAACTGTTAATGCGGATCAATACTGCTTTAACTGTTAATGCGGATCAAACTGCTTTTACTGTTAATGCGGATAATACTGCTTTAACTGTTAATGCGGATCAATACTGCTTTAACTGTTAATGCGGATCAATACTGCTTTAACTGTTAATGCGGATCAATACTGCTTTAACTGTTAACAAGGATCAATACTGCTTTAACTGTTAATGCGGATCAATACTGTTTTAACTGTTAATGCGGATCAATACTGCTTTAACTGTTAACAAGGATCAATACTGCTTTAACTGTTAATGCGGATCAATACTGCTTTAACTGTTAATGCGGATCAATACTGCTTTAACTGTTAACAAGGATCAATACTGCTTTAACTGTTAACAAGGATCAATACTGCTTTAACTGTTAATGCGGATCAATGTACTGATTGCTTTGAGTTTATTGAGACAATAGTGCATTACTTGTAACTATAATTTACACTTCAGTACTTACAGGTATTTACAGGTATTTAGTTCGGTGTACTTGCACTAGTGAACTTTTGATCTTATTGAAAGGCAGTAGTATCAGTATGGAAGCGGATAAGTTAGGATATTCTGCAGGAGGGGAAGAGGAGGAGGAGGTGAATTTAACAACAGAAGACCTTGAATTATTAAAGGCATTTAAGAGGTTGAAAAGGAGACCTGTTTCTTCAAAGGAGGAAGAATTGGCTTCATTTATGAGCACCATGGGAGGAGTTAAGGAGGGGAGAAAGCCTGTGCATACTAGGATGGAGATGCTACAGGATATGCATAAAGGAAACTATCATTACCCTAAGCTGTCTACATTTTTTGGGACTGATAACAAAGGTGAAGTGTCATTCGAGACTTTTAAATTTGAAGTTGAAGCTGTGTGTGCTTCGAAGTCCTTCACCGATGCACAGATACTGCTTGGGATACGTCGTTCCCTGAAGGGACAAGCAGGTGATATAATCAGGAGATTAGGAGTAGAGGCCACCAGACAGAAGATAATGCTAAAGCTTAATAGTACATTCGGAATTATCGAAATATCTGAGACCATCAATAAGTTGTTTTACTCATGTAGACAACAGACAGGTGAATCGATAACCACCTATGCTTCCAGACTTGAAGAGTTGTTTACTAGAGCCTGCAACCTCAAGCCAATGAAGAGGTAAGATAACCATATCCTGAAAAGTGTTTTATACCAGGGTCTACACAAGGACTTGAAGCAAATGGCCATCTTCCAGTACAGCACATTGGAAGATTATGACAGATTTCTGATGGAACTTAGGAAGATAGAAGCAGAGTTAAAGGGCGACGTAAGTGAGGAACCAAAGGCCAAGCCATGCAAGCCAGCTGTCAAGAAGGAAGATGAGGTGAAGAACAACGAGCATTTGAAAGCTATGGCTGAGCAGATTGAAGAGATGAGGAAGACTATTATGGCTAGAATAGACAGCCTGGAGAAAGGTCAAGAGGGAAAGAAGGCATACGGGGCCACATCAGAATATATGACTTATATATAGAGGATATCGAGGTAATAGGAGGGGGCGAGACAACTATAGATGGCGATTCCAAGGTAGAGGCAGAGGGAGAGGCGACTACAAGCCAACTAGACCTACAGGTAGCACTACCTTCCAGCCCACCTGCTATAACTGCAACCAGAAGAGACACCTAGCCAACGCCTGTCTCAAGAGGGATGAGAGAGCCTGCTACACATGCAACGAGACAGGACACCTTGCAAGAAACTGCCCAAAAGAGTAAGTGCCTCCGTTACGGGATCAAACTCGGGCACTGGTGCAGGATACGAAGGTCCCAAATTAGTTGGTGAAGTAAACGAGGCAACAGCTACCATCAATGGAGTGGAGACGAAAGCCTTACTAGATACAGGCAGCTGCATCAACTTGATGTCAGAGAAGTTTTATATAGAGCACTTCAAGGATATCCCAATACAGCCACTGATAGAGATCATCAATGTAGAATGTGCGGATGGAAGCAAGCTACCCTACCAAGGATATATAGAAATAGATCTTCAAATTTTGACAGGACTTCCAAATTCTACTTCACATCCCTGCCTTCTACTAATTACATCAGAGACTCAGTACAGTGCTTTGACACCTATTCTGCTAGGAACCAACATCCTTAGTGAGCTGATGGCAGAGTGCAGAGAAACACATGGTGAGAGATACCTACAGAAGGCCAAGCTACACACTCCTTGGTTTGGTTTTTAACATTCCGATGCATGACAGTGAGAGACAAGGAGTTGAGTAGGAATACAGACAGAGTGGCAGTAGTGAAGTGCGCAGAGATAGCCAGAGTGATCATAGGCCCCAATGATAGTGTGAACCTACGTGGCTATACTGACAAGGAGATAGATCACTAGCCAACGACAGCGATGATACACGAGTGTGATGACTCTGCACTACCAGACTTCATAGATCTGACTCCTACACATACAAGAAGACGGGAGAGGTCATTGTGAACATTACCAACCTCACTACGAACACCATCGCAATAGCTCCCAAAGCTATTCTATGCGAATTACAGCCAGTTACCATAGAAGAGACAGAGCAAAAGAGTGCAGAGAGGAGAAACGACATAGAGAAAGTGTTTAGCGAAATTCACATTGCTTCAGACTTGGATCAAGAGCAGGATACTAAGCTGAGAGATGTATTGGCAAAGCATGTTGAGATTTTCTCCAAGAGTGACACGGATATCGGCAACTGTGATATGATCAAACACAGGATATATCTCATAGATCCGATACCATTTAAACAGAGACATCGACGCATAGCACCAGCTATGATAGAGTATGTCACTTACAGCAGCTTCTGGCAGCGAAGATCATTAGGAAGTCGAAGTCTCCATGGTCTTCGAATGTGGTGCTAGTGCGGAAGAAGAATGGCAAGTTGCGCATGTGTGTCGACTACCGGATGCTCAACAACAAGTCGGTGAAGGACGCGTATGCACTACCGAGAATCGAAGAAGTCTTTGACGTCCTTCACTGTGCCATGTACTTTAGAACCATCGACATGAAGGCAGGGTACTACCAAGTCGAGCTCAAGGAAACACACAAGGAGCGGACGGCATTCACAGTTGGCCCACTTGGCTTCTACGAGTACGAGAAAATGCCGTTTGGCCTAAGTAACTCGCCAGCCACTTACTAACGCCTGATGGAGGAATGTCTTGGAGACTACAATATGACGATTTGCATCATCTACTTAGACGATCTGATCATATTCTCCAAAACATACCAGCAACACATAGAGAGACTATACCTGATAATGACGCGGCTACAGGAGTGCCAGTTGAAGCTATCATCAGAGAAGTGCTTCTTCCTACAGAAGAGACTTAGCTTCCTGGGTCACGTAGTTAATGAGAAGGGAATCGAGACTGATCCGGAGAAGATCGAGAAGATCAAGAATTGGCCACAACCGAGGAACTCTGATGAGCTACGGTCATATTTAGCATTTACCGGTTATTACCGATGGTTTATAAAGGATTATTCGAAGTTGACGAAACCACTGTCAGACTTGTTGCCACCCACCTAGCAGAAGAATTCCAAGCGTAAAGACCAGAAGAAGGAGTGAAGATGGACCACCAATGAACAGCAGATCTTCGAAGACTTGAAGGAAATACTCACCTCGCCACCGGTTTTGGCGTATCCTGACTTTACCAAGAGCTTCGAATTACATTCCCACGCATCAACGATAGGACTCGGAGCTGTGCTGTATCAGCTGGTTGACAACAAGAAGCGAGTCATAGCCTACGCGAGTAGAAGCTTGTCCAAGAGCGAGAAGAATTACCCGGCACATAAGCTAGAATTCTTGGCATTGAAGTGGGCAGTCACAGATAAGTTCGCGGACTACCTGAAGCTGAACCATTTCATCGCCTTGACCGACAACAATCCATTGACCCACATACTTACCTCTGCAAAAGTACACGCCACAGGTCAGCGATGGATTGCAGCCTTGGGTGAATACGATTTCGACATCATTTACCGACCAGGCATCAGGAACGCTGACGCTGATGGGATGTCAAGATACCCGTATGAGAGATTAGAAGAGGATGGAGACATGGTGAAGATTGATTACCAGATTGTGAAAGCTATATGCAGCTCTGTGACTCCGAGCCCATACATAGAAGCGATTTCAGTTGGTAACATCAACATCATAGATGCGACAGAGACACCAGGAACTCCGATGGCGCAGATAGAGATGCGAGAGATCCGGAGAAGTCAACGAGAGGACCATGTGATAGGCAGATGGACAAGAGCCACCATGGACAGACGATTACCCGATATGAGACACCAGACCGATACATTAGAGGCGTACTATACAGAGAAGTCAAGGAGGGAGAGAGTTCGATCACCCAGCTTGTTCTGCCAGCAATATACAGAGAAATTGCACTAAGTGGATTGCACGACGATATAGGACATCCAGGGAGAGATCGAACATGGTCGCTAGTGAGCGAACGATTCTTTTGGCCAGGGATGATTGCGGATATTGAACGTCATGTAAAGCAGTGCGGACGTTGCCTCAGGCGGAAGAGTAAGACCAACATGAAAGCACCATTGGTGAACATAGTGACAACCTACCCGTTAGAGCTCATTTGCATGGATTATATGACCTTCGAGCCATCCAAAGGAGGTACTTCAAACATCCTTGTGATAACGGACCATTTCACAAAGTTCGCCATGGCCATCCCTACCAGAAACCAGACAGCAGCTACCACCGCCTTCTACGATAATTTCATTCTTAATTATGGTATCCCCACCAAGATCCATTCAGATCAAGGCGCTAACTTCCAGTCGGAATTACTGAGGGAGGTGTGTAGACTCACTGGCATTGAGCAATCGAGGACTTCCATATACCATCCGATGGGAAACGGACAAACCGAGAGATTCAATCGCACATTACTTGCCATGTTAGGGATACTTGAGCCAGAGCAGAAGTGCGATTGGAAGAAATACGTCACGAACTTGGTCTACGCCTATAACGCAACGCCTCACGAGAACACCAAAGTAGCACCCTTTGAGCTGATGTTCGGCCGAAAACCAAGATTGCCCATAGATTCCGTGTTCCAGACTGATGTCAACAACGACCTGAATCAGTCTACAGTCACATACATCGCAGATCTCAGGCAGCGGATGAAAACAACACAAGAGATATTCAAGAGAACGACCGATAAGGCTAGAGACACCCAGAAGTTACAATATGACAAGAAAGCAAAGGCAGTGAAGTTGACCATCGGCGACAAGGTGTTGGTTAAGATCGTTGAGTTCGAGGGTAAGCACAAGATTGCGGATAAGTTTGAGCAGGAGACATACGAAGTCATTAGACAACCTATAGAAAACATCCCAGTGTATGAGGTGCGAGCACCAGACGGGAAGGTGAAGAAGCTGCACAGGAACAATCTGTTGCCATTAGGATTCGTCGCTGATGAACCAGAACCGGAACAGATGGCGAAGATTCCCCCCGTACCAAGACCCAGAAGAACTTTAGAGAGAGAAGTCGTTAGAGCACCGAGCACAGAGAAGACAGCTGCAACGAAGAACAGTGGTACCACTGAAGAGAGTAGAAACGAGGAGACGTCGGATGAAGAGTCATCAGGTGACGAATCAGATACACTTGTAATACCTATGAGTATATATGGGGACGCCCAGAACAGATCTGATAGAGTAGAGATAGAGGAGACCGTGCAAGAGAGAGAGTAGCTAGAGATGATGGTGAAGATGAAGATGCATGCACGATGCCAGTTGTGATAGAAGAGCTGTTAGTGTAGATGATGAGACCGAGGAGATAGAAGGAGACTTAGATACAGAAGGTGCTAGTGAAAACAACGTCACTCTTGTGACTGCAGAAGATACAGAAGAGCATACAGACGAGAACAGGGATGAGGAGGATAGTGTTGATAGAGTTATACCGGATAGAGACAAAGAAGTAGAAGAGGTACCGCAGCCAGTTAGAAAATCAGGGCGAGCGAGGAAATTACCAGATAGATTTGATGCATATGTGATGAATACAGTACAGAGCAGACCAGTGGATGAGAGATTACATGCGTTAGATGCTCTCATGCACTCAGGTGGTTTTAATTCGTTGAATACGGAGATGACGACGAATTTAAATTCTGTCATGAAATAATTAGTACTGTACTCTATTGCTATTATCCAATCATGATATTCAGCTTTTTACCAGTTAGAAGTTAGACTTTGAAAACTAGAACTTTTGACTAATAATGTACATATATTTGTTTTTTCTAGTTTGCTGCAGTTTGTGTTAAGCACATGCATGTAGAAGCATTGAGGACAATGTTTGCAGTAAGAGGAGAAGAAGAGGCAGATATTATGTTTAATGTTGTTTTATTTATAGGTTTATAGAGAAGTTAATATATAATTTAAGGTGTTAGAATTAGATTATATTAATTAATAAGTTTGAATAGATTAGACTCAACAATAGCATGTCTTATACTAGATTTTGCTTAAGTGAATTAAATGTTGTAGTTATTAATGACTATAATATTGATGTTTATAGTAAATATGTTTTTGGTATTCTTTACAGATGCTAGTACAACTGTAGATGAGGGAGCAGGAGTGATGGGTTATTATATTAGATATTAAAAGTTAGTACTTAGAGTTAACTTATATTGGAATTAGTATTTTTTAGCTTATTTATGTGTATGTGTTGATTTATGGTTATGTATAAGCCAACAATCCTAAATTGTTGACTAGAGATATAATCTACTAATTAAAAGTGATTTTGATTCCTTTCAGTGTAAATGACGGGACGTCATTTCCCGGAGAGGGGGAGTATGTAGTAGGGTCCGTTTTAGCCTCCATACTTTAAACCAGTTATTCCTTGTAGATGTGTAATGGTCAGTGAGACGCAACCGTGCGTAGCGAGTTTAACTCGAGGATACGTGTATGATCGATATGTACTGTGGTATTCCAACGCAGTCACTTCCAATATCGTATGATAGTCGGACGTCTTTTATAAAGAGAGCATTTTATAATATAGTTAGAGAATAGAAGTCTTCAAAAGTATTATTCAGGTATATATAGATATGCGTGAGATATTGAATTGGTTGATTTGTACGCTGTATTATTGGGTTCATTATGTTGTACGCGGGTTCGGTTCAGTTAGTCCTTTTTGTCGTTGGTCCTTGAGTCTTTTCCCTTGGTCCTGGCTGTCGGTATATCAAACCTCATCATTGCACATAACTTAACAGACGCATGTTATTTACAGTTGTCACCGGCACCAGTGAGTGAATGGTTGAATGTGTAGCGGACGGTGGAGAATAGGGAGAAGTGTTACAGAGACCATATCTCTGCTTAAGTTATTGTATTGGTCTATATTGTATTGGTCTATGTTATATATGTCTATGTTGTATTTGTCTATGTTGCATATGTCTATGTTTCATCAGAGACATGGATGTAACATAGATTACCTCTGTGTTACTGATGTTATATATTATTATATATTTGAGTAAGAGTAAGCGTTACTACGAACCACGAACCTGACGAGAGTATAGATAGTGCCAACGTATATAATATGTTGTTGTTGTTGTTAACCCAAGCACCGCAAACCATCTATTATATATTTATATGACGCATGTGTTTTAATCCTATTCTTAATGTGTGTATATAGGTGTATTGTAGAACCAAAGCATTCGAGAGCCTTGTTGTCAAATGAGGTTGAATAGAGTGATGAATCGTATAGGTGTTGTTCATTCTACTGATCCCCCATAATACGAACCCTACCACATATGTACCTCAGGTATGCGCATTTCGTCAGATGATACAATCGAAATGTTGCGCCCATTTTGAATACAATCAACCGTTCCTTTCCTACTAATCCCCTGCAGTTACCATCGCCTCCAGCCAGCCACTTCCATCCAACTAGATAGATTTAAGCATAGCAATTATTCATGGTCATCTCTATATGAAGACCTTCATATTGACTGTATACCTTTCTTCACCGTATTATAGCCGCATATCCACGAAGGCCCTAACCCAAGACAACTAGACAGTACACATGTTGTACTGATATCATTGCCATAGTGAAGTATGTTTATGTGTGGACTGACAGATGAGGAACTCCTGGCCGCACCAATGGGTAATTTAAGTGACTGTGCTAATGGCCTCTCATATGTTATATTAGCCGCGCAAAAGAATGTATAACCAGATCGTAATGACAACTAGACACTAGATCTATTGTTTTCCTAGCCACTTACTACACATTAGTGTGTGCTCACGGATGGTGGTTAATAGTCACATCTGGTCCAGACCGGTAGGGGATGAATGAGACTAGCTTAGCATCCGATAGTCCGTCGTGGTAGGGTACACAAGAGAAGGGTCACACTATAGCTCTTAAACGTCATTAGCATATAAATTAGTTGGAAATGTTGTATTGAAACAAGCGAATTAGTTGACACAGGTTCAACAATAACTTTGATTTCTGAATATATAACGGTTGAACTGTTACACAACTCGAATTACTTTGTACTAGTCTTCCTTTTAAGCTTATTACATTGGATGCATGGAGCATCTATGATTTGTACGAGAGTACACTTGCCCTGTCTGCTGTTGTCTATGTTTTAGGTTACGGCTACCTCGATCATATGACGACCTACACTGGTAGCACATGAATGAACTTTATCAGGGATCTCAATCCGAGCTGTTTACCCATTGAATGGTGATCTGTTCTTGTGCACGAAATCTATGAATTTTGCAAGTCTAGAAACATATCTAATCCGAGCACACTGTGGTACAGTAGCTGGAGCATATGAGTATCTCAATATCCGTGTCATGTCCAATACGAGGCAACACATATAAGGCTTATCAAGGCTGCAGACAAGACTTGCAAACTCCAGTACAATGAAAAGGCGGACGGTGACAAGCACACAGCACGCACCACACTTCAAATGGGCAGCCGCTGATAATTGACACACATTTGCATTAATGATTTCAAGTTCGATAGTGTCTGTGCTAGTGGATCTAAGGCAATGTAATTAGAAACACGTGTATGTATTCCCATTTTAATTATAACCGAAGTACCAACATGAATTGGTAGAATGTTAACGCATAGTGCATGTACAATACAAGTAAGTTGTCTGCTTCATATGGTCCATTTAAAATAGATTGGGATGCCATGAAAATGTTGATTTCAGTGAAATAATCAAACAGAACGATGGTTCAATCTACAACTAAACATAGTCTAGGTTATGCTTAGGAAGGATGACAATAATATGACAACAAACCAGTCATTACAACGAGAAACCGCAAGTATTGGGATTATGCATTTATACTGCAGTTGTTACACATGAACATACAGGTACTACAACAAGGATCTCAGTCAATATGACTGCATATACTCTACACATTGAACAGAATATTGTATGTGTTCACTTCTAGAAGTAAAGAAAACCGGGTATTTCTTCTCTAAATCCAGGTTCACCCAGCCTGTAGATAAGTACAATGTTATCAAGCACAATTAGAAGGATAAGTAGTTCAACATTGGAGCACATATTTTCTAATAGTTTCACATAATTATATTGTTAGAAAAGACATATTAGAACATCATATAACCATTAATGATGGTATACCCATTAGACAACCTTACAGGAGAAAACCAAGTATGAAGAGATAACACATGAGTGAGATGGCGCATTGTGGAGCAATCAGAGAGATTAGATAATACATGAGTGAGATGGCGGATTGTGGAGCAATCAGAGAGATTAGTTAATACATGAGTGAGATGGCGGTTTGTGGAGCAATCAGAGAGATTAGATAATACATGAGTGAGATGTCGGATTGTGGAGCAAATAAGAGAGATTAGATAATACATGAGTGAGATGGCGGATTGTGGAGCAATAAGAGAGATTAGATAATACATGAGTGAGATGGATGATTGTGGAGCAATCAGATATATTAGTTAATATATGAGTGAGATGGCGGATTGTGGAGCAATCATAGAGGTTAGATAATACATGCGTGATATGGCGGATTGTGGAGCAATCAGAGAGATTAGTTAATATATGAGTGAGATGGCGGATTGTGGAGCAATCAGAGAGATTAGATCATTCTTCACAATGTAGCAATGTTGGTTTAGTTAGGAAGGAGTCTCCAATTTTGTATCAACCTCGGAGACTCTTTCGTCCAAGCTAAAACAACATTGTTAATTATGAACACAGTGGCATTGTTCCGCATTCTATGTAATTCTGTCTTTCCAAATGAGAAAATGGAATATCCAATTGTGCAGTTCAGATAATTCATGTCATATACTAATTTCTGAGATAACAACATACCTTTTTATAAAACCATTGAAATTCTGCTGGTGCTGGGAATACACAAGTTGTTGTTTTACAGTTCAATGTCACATCTGTTGCCGCCAGATCTCCTCCTGCTGAACCTCCATCAAATGCTAGGCTTACAGGAGACACTGAAATAAAGCATACTAATGTATGAACATATATTAGTGAGAAAATATGCTGGCGGTGAAACTATAAAACATGTAGTCTTAGATTCAATGTCACATATTCTGCCGTGATATCACCTCGCGAATGATGCTCCAACACATGCATGGCATACTGATAAAACGTTAATGAACTTTAATGAACGTAAACATAGGCGCGAAAAGCAAGAACTATGTCAACACTGTCAGGAGTATGACCCCGAAAAGAGCATTTGGAAACAGATGTTGTATAACCATTAACACAGCATTAGTCATAGTATTCACTGATTATAAATGTCACACAATCTAAATACTATGTTATACATTGTACTAACGTTGACCTTGAATATAGATACATGGGAGTTGCACAGTACATTGTCTCTCGTTGATGAAAACAAACAATACCTTCATGAATGCAAACAGAGAAAGGGCATGTCATGTTTACATGTGTAACAACTGTGACCTTGACACCAATCCATCCAATCCTGTAGTTGTATCTATAGTCAGCACCGTCGGGGTATATGGGTGAGTGTATCGTATGAGATATCAAACACTCTAACACCTGTAACACGACTATGTTACTTCACATTAAGTGGAGCTGTCGATCGATGTGACAAATACCCAAAGTCGCCGATTTGATACAGGATATATAAAATGTCAGATCACGATTGTTTTGGAATCCTAAATTACATGTGCTGATGTTGTGCAATATTGACACGGAATATAGCCACTTGACATGTGTTGCCGGGACATTGAATGAACATGATCGAACATCATTTATGCAGGACGTTTGATGGCCATTTGATACAGATGTAATGGGAATCTTGAAGGCGATTAGAAGTACAGACCGGACACAAACAAACTAATTACAGACTAATCGACAATCGGAAATCCCTGCCTCCGTAGGGTAGCCTGCGTAGGGTTTGCCTTACTCATTATTATTTAATTAAAAAAGGTCTAACTCATGTGCTTAGGAGGGGAATGTGCCGTTCATTACGCGTTGTCGACATGACACATCATGTGGTTGCTATTGTAAAGGACATCGTATGGTCATATATCTGAATATCGTCATACCAAGAATAATTCACTAGATAGCATCATCAAACTTGATAAATAAGTTTGTTTGTTTGATTGTTTGTTTGTTTGTTTGTTCCTGTTTTACGCCTGCATCAACACCATTTTGGTATGTATGTCTCGTCTGCGGGAAATGTACCGAACAACATATTTCCTGTACAGGCTCCAGCAGTTAACCAGTACATGGTGGTGCACCAACCTCCCGTCGTATGAAACTGATACGTACACGTGAATTCCAGTATTGTGTACGCCACTTTTGTCAATGTCAATAGGACTTATAGTAATGTTACTATGGCTACTGATTATGAAATGATTAAAACACTGCATGGACCGTCATTTGCATAGCGCACACAGTGTTCGTACAGTGTTCTTCTACACAGTATACACGTGTAAACTATACTGGTTCAGATAATATTGTCCAAACTAGAGTGTGGTTCTGCAAACAAACGACCAGCAATATGATCTCATAACGATTCAATAATCGTAAGCTATACAACAAAGGAATGAATACTACCATGGAAGTCGTGATAGCCAATGGATTCAATGGTGAAATGCACATAGAAATAAGAGCAGTCAGTCTGAAAATTTAGACATTTCTTTTATGAGAAAAACACTAGTAATATACATGAACAAGTTATTCATTCAGTCGAAGGTCAAAGTTAAATATTTAGATGTATTCGATATGTCATTATTCGTATGTAAACATATGCTGCTACCTTACGTTTGATACACATTAATTTACAACTGTATGCACGAAGTTGTGACAATATGGACATAATTCGTGACAATATAGACAGATTCGTGACACTATGGACAGAGTCGTGACAATATGGGCATAACACAACATGTTACATATGGACGGACGGCTTTACGAATAGGTACTATATTGGTTACGTCATTGTTCTCTACGTTTATTTATTAACAATGTTAAAGCAAATGAGCTAAAAACCGGCTAACCAACGCTCATTTGATAATATATATGTTGTTCTCCTATCCATACATGTACTGTATGACGCACACATATCTGCATTCCTCTATGTCCCCAAACTTCTTCAAATATATATTAATAAACATATGTAACATGACAGCATGTGTTAAATCTATGTGTCTACTGACGGATGTTCTAACACACTTATACTTAAAAGAGGCTACACAATACCATGGGTATTTTCTTTTGCTAAAATAATCAAAATAACCCAGCTAGCAACATAAGCTGTTTCACGATATATTTAGTTATATGTGCCACATGGCTTGTATGGACAGACAGACCGATAGCCTCACAGATGAGTACTTACGTGGCTATCCCATTGGTCACTCCTTTGTTCCAGTAGCCATGTTACAGAATATATAGCCACATAGCAGCTAACCCTAGACGACCACAAACGGTTGGGGTCTGGACAAATGTTTGCTGGTTCAAAACCACAAAACTAAAACACTTTTTCTTTGGGGGGGGGGTGTTTTAAGAACACAAAAAGTGTTACGCCATTCCAAGCATGTTTAAACAAGTTAAGCGTAACAAGTGTTGTATGTATAGTGTCGAGTTAATAGTGTATCATAGTGTTTTTAAAAACAAAAATATTTTTTTTTTAGGCGTTATTGAACCCGCAAACATTTGTCCAAACCCAAGCTTCTGTGTATAGCCTTGATAGTAACGGGGTGTCGTTTTAAAACTTGCTTGGAATGGCGTAAGAACTATTGTATGTATAGTATCAATCCAATAGTGAGTTATATTGTTCTTATAAACAAAAAACAAAAAATAAAAAATGTTTTTTAGTTTTGTGGTTTTGAACCCGCAAACATTTGTCCAGGCACCAAGTTAAACATATAATTATACAATCCATCACATAGTGTGCGGATGGGCATGAGTAACTCGTAATGTCTCCATTGCCATAAACCGTTGGATTATAATAACCTGTGACAAATCATCTTGCTGGAGACATCTGGACTGAAACGGAATAATTTAAGCATAAAATAAAAATATTCTAAAATTAAAAATTAGAATACAGAGTTAGAAAAATTAAAAATTAGAATACAGAGTTAGAATACTTACAATATACTGGCAACACATATTCTATGTTGGTTTGTCCACTGAAACCACAGTACCAATTGCCTCTGTCTGATATTTCCAGGTTTGAAATTGTAACCACCAATGATTGTTGAGCGTACGTCACATTATATCTTGTTGTGATATCTACATCACGTGTGCATGAGTCACCACCAGTATAAATAAGGCACGATCCAATCCTCCCATCATCTGTCACTGCACCCTTGTACACCGCTAGGGTTAACACGCCATCATTGGATGGAATGGTGACACTACATATCATCCTGATTTCACTGTTTTTCTCTGCTACATTTCCAGGTTCCAGACTGAAGCTATTTAGAGTAGCAGCTGAAAGAGAATACATATACGAGGTTCTAGCAAGGTATTTGGAAGACATGAGGATCTTGAAAATTAAAACGAAGTGCAAAGTGGACAACAAAATATAACTCCATGAGCAGGATTATAAACAAAGAGGGGCATGAAGGCCCATACTCACTCAACGCGCTATTCAACCATGCGAGTGTATCAGGACGAGTGTGCGTGTGTCGTAAAATATCTAGAACGGTGTGTAGCGACATTTTATCACAATACGCATGAAGTCCCATACTCGCTCATCTAATAGCTCAACGGGCTATACAACCATACGAGTGTATCAGGACGAGTGTGCGTGTGTCCTAAAACATCTAGGACGGTGTGTAGCGACAGTTGATCACAATAGGTTCACATATAGTTAGTAACGAGATCTAAGCAAGCTTTACGGTAACGCTAGTTGAGAAAATCAGTGTCGATATCTATCTAACTCAAGACAAGTATGATTTGTCAGTGTCCTACCATAATTGACAGCCGTAATATATTATAGTTTGCGCATGCGCAGAAGGGTATATCAGGAGTGGAAGACAATCGTTTTATTTTTAATGCTAATTATCAGTATTTATGCACTTATAGATATTTATAAAGTTTGCGTGTGTGTGAGATTTTCCAATTTCTATATAAGATTTTCGGGTTTATGCTTTATCCTGACTTAAAAGATACGAAGTTCGAGCCCCGCTGGAACAGTTACGATCGTGCGCTTAGGCAATGCATTGTAATAGTAGAATAGTATACCGTATCCGTGACCTAGTGGTTAAAGCGTCTGCCTACGGACAGTCTATTATTATATCCATATAGTATATATAGTAGAATAGTATACCGTATCCGTGGCCTAGTGGTTAAAGCGTCTGGCTACGGACAGCCTATTATTATATCCATATAGTATAGTATATATAGTAGAATAGTATACCGTATCCGTGGCCTAGTGGTTAAAGCGTCTGCCTACGGACAGCCTATTATTATATCCATATAGTATATATAGTAGAATAGTATACCGTATCCGTGACCTAGTGGTTAAAGCGTCCGCCTACGGACAGCCTATTATTATATCCATATAGTATATATAGTAGAATAGTATACCGTATCCGTGGCCTAGTGGTTAAAGCGTCTGCCTACGGACAGCCTATTATATATCCATATAGTATAGTATAGTATAGTATATATAGTAGAATGGTACACCGTATCCGTGGCCTAGTGGTTAAAGCGTCCGCCTACGGAGCGGGAGGTAGAAGTTTCGCACCTAGTCAGGGATTAATTCTGATATGGCCGGTTGGTGAGCCTCCATCTAGTTAAATAATGGATACCGATTGCCTACCAGCATGACATACAAGCACAGGAGTCGGGAAGTATTAATGTTCATAAAAACAGGTGTCTCATAAGTCAGAAATGGCTGGCCTTTTAAAATTAATAGGGATGACACTATAATAAACAAACACACACTAAAGTGTCTACATTGGAAGTATCGGTATATCAAAAACTATGGACATGCAGTGAAGTGAATAATTGTACACTATGCATTGCGTTTTTGTGATTTTGACATTCGTATGATTATCAGAACGAATACTCGATTATTCACTATTTACTTTAACTTTCCAAATCACACCTTTTCTGCTTCCTGTTTTTCTAACGCTGTGATGTAGAAGCTTTTCCGATTGAAAACGATGGCTTGATAGAAAATATATACGTAACGTCTACTGTTATTGGTTTGAAATGGTAGGGCTTAGCCTCTATTTAGAAACAGTGAACATTCATTTGGGGAACAACTTTCAGCATTTCCGATCATTGTGGACGCACACAGCATGTGTCATAAACAATAACTATGGTTTGTGTTGGCTGTTCACTAACTATGCAGAATCAATGTAGTTTGTCTGGTTGGTGGGTCCAACAAACTAAGATGTCTCTGTATGGAAAACACGAATTTATTATTTCAACAAATTTACATTGTAAAGCAATCTCCTTTTATTGGGGTCAGATGGAACCTACGTTGCTGGAACATCCAGAAATGTCTCTGTGAGTTGTGCCACATTCGGAACTGTGTGATAATTTCGAACCCGCCTATATTGGTTCAAAGGCGCTTTATAGTCTAATAAGTTTAATTTCATAGTACATAACCTTCTGAGTTAAAGAAGCACCTGCAACTATGAGCAACTTGTGATCACCAGGCTGTGTTAATTGGAGCCATACTCGGATGACTGTACACACATCTGGACTAAGATCGCCATTCCTTTGTGCTTAAATGTTACTGGATTGATCACTTATATGTAATAACATTTTATTTAAACATAATTATAGAAATATTTATATTGGAATCCTATTATAACATTCGAATATTCGAACATTCCCTACAGTTTGTATTGACGTACAGCTGGGGATAGCAAACCCATGTCCCCAGAGACAACTGCAATGAGAGAGTATTTGCCAACCCCAATATTTAAACGTCTGGCACGATTTTGGATTGCATTAATGCATGAAAACGGGACACAATAAGCAACCACAAGCCAGACGACAGAGTGATGAACACATTATATAGTACACACGAGCTAATTTACATTTAGCAATGAGCAGTTCCAATGCACGGATTACATTTTGAGCAACATATTTGGCAGTAACATTGAGGTCATATCGTTTAAATTGCACCAGTCATGTAACGCATTGCATAATTAAGGAATGAATTGCGAGTTAATAGTTTCCATTGGGGTATAAACAACAGTGGGCGTGATTAAGGTGCGTGGAAGATGCATGTCTCCACGGTAACTTTAAACACACCCAAATGGAAACTATTAACTCGTGATTCATTATTTATTTATATTTGCATTAATATTTAGTTTCAATGAGACAAACAAAAACATATCGCACTTTCCAATCGTGTAACAATTTTGCAGGGTGATAGTATAAAATATTACACTCTTTATAAAACGTTACACAATATGTTCCATGAATGAAACGCAGCTCTTCGCAAAACACGATTAGAAAGAATAGAAGGAAAACGTCTTAACATATCAGTGCAGCCGTCGTTCCGGAAGTATATATACTCAGGAATGTTGATGTATTGTTTTCTTCTACTAAGTCCAGAGCATGTTAGTGGTTCAGGAACACCCGGAGCCCATACGACAGTATTTCAGACACGAGCGGGCATCCTAGTAGAACCACCGACCTTCCACAAGCAACCAGGATAACACCATTACATGCAATAATTAGACAGCCATTGTGTTATTCGAACCTGCAGCCTGGTGGATTGGTAGTAGTATACCGCATCTTCGCTCTTCCATAGAAGTCGTGTTTATCAAGTAGTCAATCATATGGATCGATGCCCGTTATTGAATATCAACACATTTACACATGTATGTCAGTCTTATTTCACTAAAGTATACTATGGTGGAAGGGCATATTTCAAACATTGGTCACTTAGTTTACAACACGAAATACCAAATATAAAATATTACCAAGTGCATAACATAATCCATATACAAGTAACACAATCTGAAGTTCCATACTCGTTATTTTCTTTTAATTGCTTTAAAATCAATTGATAATGTCCCACATGTAGGTATGCACATCTCGCACTATCTAAACTTCCTTGTCGCTTGTACCCAGCGTAATGCGAGCGCAAACCAAAGAATATACATATAAATAGAATAAACAGTGAGCTAATTGTTGAACCATCGTATATATAAGCTTATTTAACGTCGCTACCGGTTGCTCATATAGGCGACGGAGAGTTTAAAAAATAAACCCATTTCCTGGGCAGGCTCCAGCGGTTAACCAATACGTGATGCACAAACCTCCTTAAAAACTACCAACATTTTTATATAAGATACATTGATTGAATGGGGCTCGAATCCGTGACAATCAGTGATGATAGGTTACAGTGGTATACAAGTCAGCGACCGTAACCACTTAACCACGGAGGCGGACCAGAAGTATAGAGGCGGGTACCCACTTACTTAAGCATCCTTGAGAAGACCCATGTTATTAAACTCTAATATTCCTATAGTTAAAGAATATATTTTAATGAATCATGGGCTAATAGTTTACATCGGGTATGAACTACACTGGGCGTGATAACGTAGTTCATACAGTTTCAATGACACTAAGAAAATATAGCACACGTTGTGCTTAACATATTTTATAGTCCATAATTGTAACGAGTAAATAGAATATTCTTGGAACAGAGACAATTTTACATAGACGGAGGGTCCGCCTCCGTGGTCGAGTGGTTAAGGTCGCTGACTTGTATACCAGTGTAACCTATCAGCACTAATGGCCACGGGTTCGAGCCACGCTCAGACCGGTTTCATTTATATGTTGGCAGTTTCTTACGGAGGTTTGTGCACCCAATTACTGGTTAACCGCTGGAGCCTGCCCAGAAAAGGTGTTGTTAGGTAATCTGCTCGCCGGCGATATAGTCCAAAAATGGTGCTGATGCAGGCGTAAAACCCGAAATATAAATATAACATATATAACATAGACGGAGGTAGGGATTATTAGCGAACCCCGACATTAAAGCAGACTATTTAATGGCTACCGGTGTAGTATCAAGAGCAAGAGTAGTGTAAGATACTATAATCCCTCGATTGCGAAACAAGTTCTTACAACGTATATTAATCACTCTCGATACCTCATTCCTGGTGGAATCCATCGTCACGCGGGAGAGAAGAGGTAACATGAATTTAATACCTTACATGAGGGCACACTCGTATCGGTTCCAGCGGGATTCGAACTCCATGCCGTTCGCACCTGAAGCCAACGTACTACCACTGCGCTATCACGACTTCCACTTATCCTATTTACGTGTCGGTGTTTCCCACATATCTCATTTATATTTCCAATCTCACAATGATCAGTTCCCTATACTATATACATATATGTACGTCGATACCTCAACGGACACGTCTAGAAATTACTTAGGTACTGAGGTACTTTTTTTATTTAAGCTTATTTAAGTCGCTACCGGTTTCCCATTTGAGCGACGGGAAGTTTACCTAACAACACCTTTATAGCTGTGCAGTCTTGTTTATTTACAATAACTAGACATTTTACTCAGGTTATCCGGCAGTCTCAAGTTCGAAACCCATCTGCAGCTGTTTATTTTATTAATTCAGTTTCGGAAGTTACTATTTTATTAATTTAACATTAAAGGCGCCCTTGGGATTCGAGGTGTATATTCGGGCGGTTGTTCATTAGGATCCCCGTGATTGCACTTACATGAATAGATTGTTACCCGATACTGCTTAACAGTTATTTCCGCTCTTCTTCCCTGCCCCGTAGTATAAGATTTTTATTAAGTCTCCGTCCGCTATCATTTGAGGAGAAGAAGTTTTTGATTTAGTCCGGTTGTTATCTTTCAAGGCTTGATACCTGTCCCATTCGTCACTGAGAGTCTTAAACTCGGCATCCGAGATTTCATTGTCTTGAATAGCCCTGCTAATTATAGCATCAATACTATGCTTTTTTGCACGTGCCGCGACTGCGATGTGGTCATGCTTGCTTTTTTACTATAGCTTCAAACCGCCGGCCTATCATATGCCCAGTCATACACAGCAATCCGCCTACCGCCGCAACTACGTTTAAACCAACAGCAATTGGCGCATCTATAAGGGTTGCTAGTACAGTAACACTCCCTACGCCGCTGGCTTCTGAGCCGGCTATGCCGCTATGGATACATTGTTCGTTTAAGAGTATAGTTTGAATCTCCAGGATCCTATTCAGTCTAAACGCTGTTGGTCCGGCAACCGGATCGTCGGGAGCTGTTAGTAAACTAGGATATAGCGTTTTGTTCTCCATCAGATATCTAGCTCGATAAGCAATGCGACGACACTAGCAGAGCTCGAAAAATCGCCAGTCCTAGTGATAAAGTTAATAACAGTTCCGGCTGTAACTTTAATTGGTGCGGTGTTAAATATGACAAATGCAGACTTTATACCCGCGGGTTTCGTAATGCTGGTATTTTGTTCTACACTAGGTTCACTCTGATTTCGTCAGCAGCCGACACCCTTCTACTAACATAAGAGAGTGACATCCGTAGAATCGTCCCATATGCTAACATGGGATAACCCGTATACTGATTGTTCGCATCGTTACCAAACGACCACTCGTGCTCTCCCGCGCGTTTCATACCCCATTCCTCAGCACAAATTGTAATGACCGATTTTCTAGGTGGGGCTCTTGTTATACCGGAAGGACAGGAATGTCCGAAATACTAATAGTCGCTCGTTTAGAGTCTCAGTCTATTACGGTTTAAAATATTGGTCAGAGATCTAACTCGATAATCAATGCGACGACACTAGCGGAGCACGACGAACTACTAGTCTTAGTGACGAAATTTATAACACTACCCCCCATACTTTGACCGGATTTTCGAAAATCGTAAACGCGGATCTTGAACCCGCGGGTTTAGTAATACCGGCTTTCTGTTCTACGCCGTTATGTACGAGGTTTACGATGACTTCGTCCGCCACTTGTCCCGATGTCTTTACGGAAGAGAGTGACATCCGTAGAATCATGCCGGATGCTAGCATAGTATAACCGGATGACCATTCGTATTCTCCCGCACGTAACCCGCCCTTCTCCTTAGCCCAATCTGTTACTGTAGGCTTCTGCGAGACTACCGGGAACATCGCGCCACTGCAGGGACCAGGTCCGTATATACTCATATAATCTCGAGGACTGCAGAAATAGGAAACTCGTGGTTGTTTAATGCTCACCCGCTATCATCTATGATAGTAATATTCAATTCATCAACGTGACCGCGTTCCAAGCGTTTGAATTCGAGGTGAGGAAACTCTATAGTAACGGTTTCCCCGAAGAAGGCATTTCCCGCCTCTATTACTTTGAGGAGCGTACTCGGCGCTCCGTCGCACGTGTTATATGACGTGTTCAGCTGCCCCAGGTGCACTTGAAGGGTATTGGTAATGGCGAAGCTTATGGGTTTATCTCCGGTATATATAGTAATGTTGTTGAAATACATCATGGATGAGAAACTGAGCTCGGAATACTACAGCCGTAAGGGCTACTGGAAAGGTATTACGGCTATTAAGAACCTCGCCGCGAAGGCAAACGTTTCTGAAAACATTGCCAAGGACTGGTTGAAAATGCAGGCCATCTGGCAGATCTATCTACCATATCCGCGACAGAAATTCAATGTACCGGTACCGAACGTAGTTCATCAGGCCGCCTAATTATTTTTACCTCATGACAATGTGGGCCGTAAGACGTATACGTACGGCCTTACCGTCGTTGACGTAGCATCACGCTACAATAAGGCATAGCCGCTCGCTACAAAAGAGTCTAAAGAGGTTTCTGACGCTCTGACTCGTATATACAAGCGAATTCCATTGAAGTGGCCGAAATTGTCCCAGGTTGCCCCAGACGAGAGTTTATGGGTGCGGTCAATCAGCTCCTAGCAAAGCCTAGCGTCTCGGTTAGACGCGGTCGCGTGAACATCCACGGGACCAGGGTATCGCGGAACGCTTCAACATATCTTTAGCAGAGCGGCTCTTCGGGTACCAGTATGCAGTCGAGATGAAGCTACCTGCCGGTCAAAGGTCGGCTGAGGGGTTAGCTTGGCTGCCAGCCGTCAGTGCGGCTTTAAATGGTGAGGTAACTCGCTTGACTGGTAAAAAACCCTCTGATGCCATCAATACCAAATCCGTGATACAAAAGCCCTCCTCCGTTATTCCCGGTAGGCCCATTGGTTTATCGGAGCAAAAACTCCCTTCTGACGCGAGCGTCCGCTAACTTTACTAACCCGACGAGCTGGAGGGTGTACGTCTGTTTGATGATTCACCGACTTGGGCGTTCGGTTACCAAGCCGGAAGAGCCCGTGCTCTACTATTTGTTTGATGGTCCACTCCGGGACTTTGTCCGCGAAGAGTTACTTGCGGTCCCCCCTAACACAGGGGTCAGGTGTTCTCAAGCGTAAAAGAGCTCCTCGATGTAGGCATCCATATCGGCTGAAAGGACGTCTTTATGTCCATATGCGAGTGTGTCTATCCCGTTTTCAGTGAGCCAGCGCTTGGAGTTGGTATATACGGTGGCGCTGTGATCACAGGACATCCAAACCATGACGGAATGTCTGTTTTGCAAAGAGGGCCTCTTTGTACTGTTCGTGGCGGATAAGCTTCTTCACAACAGACTTCTTAACGCCATTGGCCTTCTTTATATTGTTACCGGAGGCCTCGAGGATGCTGTACACCTTGGGGCGCAGTGCTACACACGCAGCTATCGGGCGACCGGCACATTCATCTTTCATTTTACCCAGTACCTCCTTGTTTATTGTACAGTGTAACGGGTTGTCTACCTTCTTATTATTAACTTTCGCGTATCTCTTTGAAACCATATATATACCGCCCCTTATTCCCTTCTCGATGAATAGGTGTTGGTCGTAGTCCGTTAGTAGTTCGTCATGATAATCGCCTAATGTCTCGCACTTAAATACCTCCCATACGTACCTGGAGATAATCACAATAAGTTATAAGCTTCCCATTACATCCATTTTCGTTTGTATAGCTATACAATAGATATGTACTGTACATAATGAACGAATAAATATGTTTTAACCAAAGTTGAATCCATCCTGGGTGGGATACTTACTCGGTCTCTGCGGGTCTTTAGCTGCCGGAAACTTCGCCGATATAAGTGCACATCTTAAGCAGTAATCATCTTTGTTTGTACGTGTACGACTGCCTTCGTATTTATTACTTCTTCCGGCGACGGAATATACGTACCTCCTCTAAACGGGTTATATCTAGCGATATCTAACCATATAGTTTCTACTTTAACGACCCGCCATCCCGATCCTCTGTATACCCAATATTCGAGCAGTTTGTTTATACGCGGGATAATATTACTTAACGCGTTTTTGGTTTCGCTTGTCCATATAAGAACCTCTTGCTTATGCCAAACCACCAGACTCTTGTATTCTTTCGTTCCGTCCGCAAACTCTTTATCGAGCTGAACTCTGATTCCGAGCTGATATTTAATACTACCGAGATTCTTAATTTTGCTGTTAAGCTTTGATACTATTTTACCGTATTTATCGTCCAGCAATTTTATAACATCTATGAACGTCGGACGATTATTATCGACATACATTATCCAGCCTCGCAGATAATTTCCGATAGCGTACCGCGTCTGTTGAAAGGCTAGATGACGCGTTTTAGATGGAGGAATGGGGTCAAATACCTCTAGAACGGCCTTCCTTTTTCTCTCTTTTTTCAATCTATTCTGCGCTACAGGTCGGTATTTTCTGGGAGATATAGGGGGTGGTATTTTCTCCTTTATCGGTTCGTCTACAATGATAAGCTCAGGCATATTTGCCTCGGCTATCAGTTGCTCGATGTATTCGTCCATATCAAATTAATATATACTTTACACACACCTTTCTCTAATAGGGTTATCGGTTTGTTATAAATGTATACACGCCTTTTGTCTAATAGGGTGATATTTTTGCTAGAAGTTGGTTCAATACTAGGATGAAGTGTTTTTAGTAGCTTTTTCTAAAACTTACATGCTTATACCGAACTTTATCTCTACCGCACTCTCGGCATAGTTGTTTCTCGCTCCGAACCCCCTTACTAAGAGTCCTGCAGCACACTGGAATCCGACTACCTGTCCTGATCTTTTGCCGGTGGAACTTACAATAGTTTCAACAACAACTGCTTCCGCACAGTTCTGTTTCACCTACTTTAATCTAAGCAAGTATTATAAGCCTTCATATTGTATTACATTTACTTTGGGTATACATATTAGGATCGGTATCTCTAATAGTTAGTATTAAAGAACTGTATATAAATATTCGTACGCGATCGTCCCAACGGCCCGCAGCTCTCAGTGCGGATACGGGGACTTATATAACAACGGACACGATTCTACGCCAGGTTTTTTTGTAGCATTAAAAATGTTACATGCCAACTAAGGCAATAAGGCTTCGAATCATGATCCTCTGGTCCTACTGATGGTTGCGTAAGGTCGCGGACATGATTCTGCGCCATAACCCCCATTGTGTATACTACTCTATATGACGTTTGTATCGAACATAATAAAGTTTGTACTGAAATGTATGTACCGAACATATTGACGGTTTTTAAGAAAATACAAAACATAATGACGTTTGCATTTAACATAATGAAGATTGTACAGAATATAATGAACTTAATAATGTTTGCATATATTTCTATGTACAACTGTGTCTTCTGTGCCGAACCTAACGACGTTTTTACAATATATAATGCAGTTTGTACCGAACATAATGATGGTTATTCAACACATAATGCAGTTTGTACCGAACATAATGACGGTTATACAACACATAATGCAGTTTGTACCGAACATATGACGTTTTTGAACATAATACCCAACATAATGACGTTTGCATTTAACATAATGAAGTGCGTACATAACATAAAGAAGTTCAAGCAGAACATAAGGAAGGTTTTGGAAATAAACTATTAGCTTAATATTCACTCCGGCTTGGACTGCTGCACACATATCAATCACGTCACGGAATGTAGAAGACGACATACTTTGTTGGTTGAAAATATCGATTATATGTCCTTTAGACGTGATATATTGCGTATAACCAACTGCTTGAGGAAAGTGTTAAAAGTAAAGTGTAAACGTTATTGATTGTACAACGATAGCGAAGCAAGTTCTAACAACTTATATTAATCACTCTCGTTGGCGAGGATGAAAGCGTAAATGTGGTCATTCGCGTGGGAGGAAACCCGATGTCCGATATGGCGACCACCGTACCATCTCACATACTTCCCGGTCCGAAAATCGAACCCAGGTTGCATTGGTGAGAAGCGAGCGCTAAATTGCTAAAGTGTGTCCCACCCCACTCGCAAACCCCTACTTGAACAAAGCATTTGTAATCATTAATCGTAAAATGTTTGTTGATCCCTGGATTCCATGGTAATTTGTTCCGTTAGGTCGTTTTGCCATAAAAGTGATGTTCATAGTCCCTATGGACTTTATTGTATTCAGATTCCATCTTGCTTTGAGTTAACTACGTCAAATATCACGCGACTGTAGTCCATGTACGCACCTGTATTGACGAGGCCATGTCAAACGTATGTTTTACTAATCCTTAGGTGGTTGCTTACATAATCTTGACACATTTTGAGAACATTGGCATTATGAAACAGTAGGTAAGATTAACGTTTGAATATATGTTTGATCTTTATAATTTGTTGATGGCATGGCTTCTGGATGCTGCAAATGTATGTTTAGAATTAGTGAACGTGATAATTTGTGACCTTGATGGTACTGTATAGAGCATGTGCTCAAAATGCGAAACTGGGGATTTCCTGGCTCGGACGACCATTTGCAGACACAATTTAACAGGGGTAAACAAAAATGAAAAAATACCAAAACATGTATGTGGTCGACCACCTATTTGCATGGTTTCTTTCAAGTATACGATGAGTGGAGAAACCAAAACTCTTGCACTGAACATGTTTATGTTGACAGGATTGTTATGATGGGTTGACGGCCGTGTGGAAAATAGCATCGGCTGTGGTCTGTGTGTGTACTCTGACAGTGACAACACATCAAAAGTGACAATAGGAACACGTTTCAATTGGTATATTTCTGTTATGTTTTTGTGAAGCTGTAGTCACTGTGGTAATAATGAATGATATATTTCTTTCTGATCTGTGCCCAGAATATTTTATTGGAGACATTGGGAATTGATAATAATACGACATGACTGTTCACTGCAGCCACACTGGAATCAAATCAACGCACGCACTATTACAGTGCAGTACAAACATTTTCGGCAATTACAATACATGCCAATTGAACTAATGACACAGGATTGGACTAGTCTAAAGTCGGATTTAAATTGTCGATTCGACAGACACAGTGGCGACTTTAATTAGTCTAAATATTGCTTCGCGCCAACCGGGGTCAATCTAGTGGGCAGACGGGCGGACGTAGGCGGATCACGGTGGACAGCTGACTGAGTGACGACAACGATAAACTGTACTTTTACTCGTTTTACTATTCAGCAACTGCTATGCACATGCCTGGATGCAAAGTTTTTGTTTTGTCAAAGTATTTGCTAACAAAACAAATATGATATCCGATACTGCATATATTTTATCTCAGTAAAATATATTGCTTACTTGTACATTTTGATTGTGTAACACTCTGGTATGATGTATATACACCACCAATGGCTAGTGCCACTTCCCACACTCCAGCATCAGTACTTTCACTAAACTGACTTATAGTTATGCTGTATAATTTGTTTGTGTTTTCACAGAAATATGTCATCCTTTCTGTAGCAAATGCTGCATCTTGTCCAGGTATTGTTTGACACAAAGATGCTACAATTATTAATGTATCTGCAGTATTAGTCATCTTACTAAATTTCCATTGCAGAACGTCTACTGTATTAGAGTCGGTGTAATCAACCTCAAGTATTGCAGTGTCACCATTGTTGTAACATGACTCAGTTGTTGTAACAGTATACTCATCCTGTCCTGAAATAGTGTATATATCACAGTTAATATATAATCTATGACCATCTGGACAAGGCGGTCAATTTCCTGGATATATTGTGTTTCCTCTATCAACAATGCACTGTGCCATAATTGTACCCGAACGTGAACATATCACCTAAGTATATAGTCATCGGTGTTTATATTTACACTTTGAACATAGTATATGTAGTCTTGCAAAAGATAGTACAAGATATTGAAATGTTCAAGTTGTTTTGAAACACATTTAAATATCTACAACTGTACTTAATTAAATCACGAGTTAACATGAACGATTCCAACATTGTATAACACAATGGCTACAGGAAATAAAATGGCTTTGATAAAAACGAACGCTGATTTAGTATGACTGCATATAGATGTGTTCTTCATGCACCATTTTGAGGGTTGTAATATTAGTTTGCTTTGGTTAAATGATGAACATTTTGGCTTCATTTATTTTACTTGATACAGTCTGACTTGTATTAACCGTATCATCCACCATGACGGTTACGAGCTTTACTGTAATGTAATAAAATGTTGCTTAATATGAATAAAACCAGTGTTCGAAAAATAGGATAGCCAGAAGTCTGCGGATCTGTGTCTACAAAATATACAGGGACCAATTTCAAAATATCTATATTCCTCGTAAATCTGTGCAATTTTATTATGATCATACCGGTGATCGAAAATGATAGTTAGTATCAACTAAACACTGTTTTACACATCTGGAGAGCACACACGTCATACTATTGTATGATATTGCCGGTGGCAAATTGGCCACTGATGCCACTAAAACAACACTATGTCACATGTACACAAACGGATTTAATGTATTGGTATCCAGTCAGAATCGATAGTGGACACATTTTATTTAACTGTTGTAATTGCATAATTATACAAATTGTTTCAACATTATGTCTTAAAGGGTTTTTCTGACATGTCCACATACAATCGGGTTTTGACCCAACTAACTCGGGTGACACAGCGGTGGTAACATTAGCAGTAGTAATCGGATAGGCAACTGTTTCGAACACGTTAATGGAATTACTGCTACATGTGTTGCCATTGGTGTTAAATGCGTGACTGTTATGCATTTTAGATTGATTGATTATGGGTGGGTGTGTTGGGTAAGCTCAAATATGATACAAATGCACTCAAATAGTCAGAACAGTTATAAATACGATGCAAATGTACATTGCGATTCATGTTCTAAAACAACCATGGACAATAACGGGTCGTCCAAAATGTAACTTGTAACATGAACTTAATTCGTTTGATTGCTATAAAACATTCGAGTCTGGAAAATGGCATTATACCCAATGTGGGTCTAAAGCAAACTATGTATTTCCATTTCAACCTGATTACCCTACATTTCTCCCTAAATTGCTCGAGAGAGAATGATACTTCGATTGTGCACATAGAGTACTCCCTGTGAAGTTATGCTTTATTGGAGAAGTGAGGTAGACGTATTTTATAAAAGCTATATCGCAGTTTAATATAATATCTTTATATATGATCGGTATGTCCACTTTAACTCAGGTATGCACATTGTAAATCATTGAATATCAAATTTCATATGGAACAAGTCAGCTCTCTTAAAACTCTTTTCTATAAACACTGATACAATCATAACTTAATTCACATTCATTTCTTTTCCCTAGCAGGTCATTGGCAAACGCACTCGGACTATTTGTCCTCGCTATTTGGGACATTCATCCTGTGTATGCAAAAACTAGTATTGTATTTGCTCTCACTATGAAATGATAGTCGGGACATCTGTTGGCACTACTTAGACATATACTTACCAAATACAAAGCTTTTTTTTCCTGTTATCTCAATCAAAATAAGTATCCGTGGAAAAAACATCATGTAGCAACAATATCAATCTGCAATAGAATAGGTCATTTGATTAATGTGTGTTTGCAACAGGTTGGCAACATTTTATCATTTGCCAAATTAATTTTTAGACCAAGTGTTTGAATATCACCAATATGCTCTCTTGTTATCTGTGGCGAATGTTATATTTTCACCGATATTCTGTAATAGAAATAGTCAAACAATTAAAATATTCTGACAATATCATGATATAATGACTATAATATGATTCAATCGCCCATTATACCGCGTCAGTATACCACCTGACTCCAAACAAATTGCAACAGTTTATTCTTTGGTTGTTTCTTGCAGTTTAGGATATCAAAAGTTTACCAAATTTAACCTACGGGAAGTCCCTAAAATAACGTCATAAAACAAGATGGCCACCAAACATAACAATGTACTAGAAATCAGCCTTTTGGACATTATGTGTGCTGAAGATACATTTTAAACAGCCAGAAATACATTTTTGGACACAAACAAATTATCCAAGGGCTCAAGAAAGTTACATTTAACCATATAGGTTTGATTGGTGGCGGCCATACCTCCATGAATCTAAATACGCTACTAGCTTCCGATTTAATCCATTTGTTATTGTATATTAATGTTACAACATGATGTAAATATTGATAAAATAAAATATGTTTAAACTAATCTGTTGGGCGCCATTGGAAGTTTGATGGAGGGCAGTGGACTGAAGGAGATCCTGGAGGCAGTGTATGGTGAAAATGTCAGTGTGCACATGATGAGCGGAAAGGTGGTGCAACGAGCATTCCGTGGACACCTGCTGGTGGATCAGTGTCATACACGTCAGATTGTGACTAAAATCATTGAGGATAACCCTCAGTTTCAAGAAGAAGTGGAGGAATTGGAGAGACTTCACGTACTCATGGATACTGGCAGAAGGGACCTTGATTCAGTGTTGCAATCAGATTGCATTCGTTGTATCGATAAAAGGTTGACCGAGGAAAGTGATAAACTTGCAACAACATCGAAAACCAGTGCACTGAGGATCAACTACCAGCGCATGGTAGAAGTTGCAAGGGGACTTGTGTCGGCTGATCGGATGAGGTCGTGGGAGATGCACCTCCAATGTATCTCAGCTTGCCTGCCGATATTTGCAGCCGCTCGTCATCCCAATTATCTGAAGTCAGCGCGTCTCTATCTCGAGAAGATGATAGCATTAGAAGAAGACAACCCTAAGGTTCATCAAATGTTCAAGTCTGAGTTTCATGTCATCAGGCGCAGCAACAAATACTGGGCTGGCCTTGGCTCTGATCTTGTGATAGAACAGCCACTAATGCGGTCACTAAAACGCCAAGGTGGTCTCATGCGAGGTAGTGGGATGTCGGAGCACCAGAGAGCAGTTTGGACAATGTCTTCTAGTGTATCATCCTCTTATAACCTCGCAATGCAAGAACTGACCGCGAATAGCTTCACAACAGGTGAACAGCATAAAGAGTTGTCCAGCTCCAGAATTAGTCGAGATGAAGCTGACCGTGAGAAGGTTGCAGCGAAACTGAATAGCTTCACGCCATTCTCGGATGACAAGTCATTGTGCAATATCATTACTGGTATCACTGCAAATGAGGATGTCAATGTTCATGACATATTCACAGTAGGACATGGCGTTGTCAAGAAGATGGATGGTCATTCTGTTTTCTCCTATTCGCACAAAAGGATATTCAAAAGTCAAGACACTTGCATCAAGCAGGGAAATCAGAGTTTCTGAGGACCGAACCATATATCCTGCATTGTTATTCCAGAGGTTCTTAGTTGTGTCACGGACAGGCGATCTCCAGATAGACGAAGTGATGAACTATGAACTCTGTCCATACCCAATGTCTCTGTTCGAAGCAAAGAACATCTTGCGCCAGCCAGATAAGCCACAATTGGCAGAAGCAATAACAGACTATGCTTCACCCAAATCTGACGATGCCATCACCCAGACAGTCCCCGGAACAGACTGCTATGTTCTCGATGGGGGATCACTTCTGCACCGGTTAAAGTGGAAGGAAGGATACACCTACAGTTCAATTGCTGACGAGTATGCCTCATTCACAGTCAACCACTATGGCAAAGCCACTGTAGTGTTCAATGGTTATGAAGTTGGGCCGAGTACAAAGGATTGCACTCATCAGCAACGTAGTAATAATAAGAATGTAAACAAGGTGAACATTACGGAGTCAACAAAATGTGCTGGCAAAAAGGAGGACTTCCTATCGAATGACGCAAATAAGCAAGCACTTATCAAGCTCATCATGGAATGTTTGCGACAGAGAGGCTGCGAGGTGATGCAAGCTGAGGGTGATACCGACGTTGAGATCGCAAAAGAAGCCGTCAAAAGTCTGCTTTCAAGTCTACCACGCTCGTTGGAGAGGACACTTATCTCCTTGTGCTGTTGCTCTTCTACTCGGTGACAACAAACTGCACTGAACTCTATTTCCGCTCTGACAAGGCAAAATCCAATGTGTATAATATCAAGGTCCTCAAGCGGATACTTGGAGAAACAGTTTGTATAGATCTCTTGTTCCTCCATGCCTTCACGGGCTGTGACTCAACGTCCAGAGTCTTTGGGATCGGAAAGAAGTCAGTGTTCCAAAGAATCATGAAGAAAGAAAATGGACTCAAAAGTTGTTCAAAAGTGTTCTGTACACCACAACAAGGTCAGGATGTTGTGGAAACCACAGGCTGCAGGGCAATGGTGGAATTGTTTCATGCAAATCAGAAAGACTCCCTGGTATCTATCAGATACAACATTCTCTGCAAGAAAGTTGCAAGAGCTAAGTCTTTTGTTACGCCAGAAAGACTGCCCCCAACATCAGCTGCCTGAAGGTTTCATTCCCTGCGGACCTACTACCAGGTCATGGAGTGGATGGGCCATTGTGGTGAAATGGAAGCAACTGAGTGGGGATGGAGGAAAGAAGGGCAAAAGCTCGTTCCAGTGATGACAGACAAAAACCCTGCTCCAGATCTACTCCTTCAGATGATTCACTGCAATTGTTCAGGAGGGTGCAAATCTCTGAGGTGTACCTGCAGAAAGCATGGGTTAGAATGCACCGGTGCATGCGGACATTGCCAAGATGGCAACTGTGACAATACGAGCAATGAACCAGTGATAGAGGAGGACGAGGAGGAAGAAAATGACATTTGAGTAGGCATACAGTTGCACACTATCGTCTTAGTGTCAAAGTTGAGCAACACATACGTGGTCACTTAATGATCTCTCTGATGACGTCATGGCATCATTTCAAAATTAACATTCACCTCTGAGGGTAATTGTACCTAAACAAACTGGAGATCTGATGGTTTTGAGGTTTCTCTGTTGACAGGCATCTGGTTTTCTGATGTCATTTTATGAACTTTGGACTTGCGTCAACATTGCCCAACTTTTGATATGTTGTTCTCCTAATCAAACACTGCAGGAAACAATTACGAAGTATTCCAAGATGGCTGCCTTACTAATCAGATACAGGGACAGTCCAACCATCACTTTAGTTAATATCATTGTATTCCTTGCCCCTGAAATGTAAGTGAAGGTGCCAAAAACACCGTTCTATGTGCCTTAATTACCGAGATAGAAGCAAAACCAGGTAATCGTCAACGGCCATCTTGAAATCCAAGATGGCTGCCTTACAAAACAGACATTAGGGCAGCCAATTAATTACTGAAACTGATGTTATTGTATTCCACTGGAATCATCGTCCTATCTGCCTTAATTACTGAGATAATGATGATTCTAGGTTGACGGTGGCGGCCATCCTGAATTTCAAAATGGCCGTCACCAATCAAACCTTTATGGTTAAATTTAATCTTCAGCTCACATAATGTCCAAAAGGCTGATTTCTAGTATATTGTTATGTTTATGCAAGAAACAATCAAAAAACGAACTGTTGCAATTGTTTTGGGGTAGGGCTGTCTTGGCCATATATTGACCCGTCTAATATACCTCAGCGCCGGCGAGTATAGGTAAACTTAAACGAACAAGAATATATATACCTACAACTGGGAACTGATCAATAGCCTTAACAGCAAATGAATAGCTACGTGTTGGTATCGTGGTGTTCTATAGGCGTCTTTAATCTGACATAGTGGTATAGGTTGTCAAATGTTATTGGATAAATAAATAAATGAAAAAAGTCCAGATATTCAGCTATTCAAATATATATTGCGACACAATTAAAGTGAAATTACTACAATGCGTAGGGAGCAGCTTCATTTAACAATTTGTGTCTACTAGACACCTGCAATATAAAGCAAAATGTCAGATCAAGTGCAACAGCTCGGTAGGATAAGTCGAAAATAAATTCTGACTATTGTCTCTAATGTTAAATGATAAAAACAAAGGTTAACAAAAATTGTTTACCCTCATTCGTTTATTTCACTACTTGTAAGTTATACAATATTCGACAATTATAATGATACCTGGAAAATAGCTTACTAACCAACATGTCTATGAACGCACTATACTTTCTTCTGTGCATTGATCTCATTTTATGAACATTTTCGAGGATAAGCGATTTAGCATGGGTCCCTCTGTGGTGCCAATACAATAGTAAGTTACCCCGCAAATATCGAACTTTCAAGTTTATAATACATTCGGTAAACGATACATTGTCTGTTTGTAATGTTGAAATGTTGTTAAGTGTCGCGGGAACATTAGTATATTGGTTTATGTTGGGAAACCAAAGTGTAGGGACCGTTGTGCTAGATCCTTGGCAACTAGGCTTATATCACTATCAATGTAACGACATGTTCATGGCGGCCATCGATATGGCCACCATTTCGGTCCTATTAGCCTTATATATCCCTTTTTAATCAGGATATCTGCACTCAAATAGTGTCCTTACCCATTTGGGGTATATGTTGAAACCTTTAAGCACAATGGACAGGATATATCCGGACACCAACAACTGGTGTTAGTTTATCGTCTCCCTTCAGTCGTCTCCCTTCAGCTGATGGAAAATCTATGTCTCCCTTCAGCTGATGGAAAATCTACGTCTCCCTTCAGCTGATGGAAAATATACCATTGTAGTTCAGCAGCAGTTCATGTAGACGTGGCGACGGAAATGCTGTTCGCATCCTTCCATGACAACATCAGATGATTCATCGCCCTATCCAATCTGAGTAGTTTATGACACTACTGTTTGACTACTTTCAGCAAATGCCTTGAAGCAAGTTGTCTTCCTCTGAATGTCGTCGGTGGTTTCAGAGCCTATGAGAGCATGTCAATTAACAAGTGTTTTGCCCTATGAGCACCAGACTGTTCATAAATTGGCCTTAGTATGATTTCCGTACACGTTTTCGCGGTTCCCATTAGGTCATGACTTCGAAGTAGAGTATGCAACAACACATCTGCGTCTGCGGAATAGATACTGATATGAATAGATACTGATATGAATCCTGCTTTCATAAGCCAGGCTGTATATACGTCATGTACATATGGACAAAATAGATTATAACGTAGTAGTAACTGAAACGGGACTGTTAGATGGTACAGGGAAAATAGCAAAATACCACATTGCTATTATTTTCATTGCTAGAGCAGCAAAACCAGTTCCTGACAGAAAAACAGTTTATTTCAGAACACTCCGATCCATTGATGTAGAATCTATCAAATCTATCAAATCAGATATTCTTTTTGGCGTTGAGCAGAACCAAGACGCAGAAGATCTAACTTATAACAATGAATTATCGGTCTTAATTGATGATAAGCATGCCCCAATGCGTACAAATACTATTACTATTACGACCCACCTGTCCAAGGTTCACATATGATCTACACGAAGCCAAACACACCAGGCGAAAACTAGAGCATCCATGGTGCAAAATCGAACTTATAATCGACCATCAAATCTACAGGAATCAATGTGCCATAGTTAACAAAATGTTACAAAAAACTAGAGTCGATTTTTATTACGAAACAATTTAATCATGTGTGTGTGATTACACAAAATTACGAGGCACCTGCTTGAATGTCCCAGTGAAGTTGCCCTTCTATCAGGCAAATACTCTGAAAAGCTACCTCAACATATTAATGATTTAT
The DNA here is from genome assembly GCA_014843695.1 of Archivesica marissinica. Taxonomy (NCBI): domain Eukaryota; kingdom Metazoa; phylum Mollusca; class Bivalvia; order Venerida; family Vesicomyidae; genus Archivesica; species Archivesica marissinica. The sequence goes on from CM026386.1 coordinate 94,127,722, forward strand.
TTTCATTAATAAAGTTGACACCATTCGAAACGACATAATAGCGCATGACCAAACTGGTTCCGATCAACTCAACGACATTTCTGACAAACCATCGAACATTAATCGCTTGACAATTTTCGATCCAGCTTCGGAAGATGAGGTGGAAACAATCATTAAAAAGTCACCAAATAAATCTTGCGAAGTAGATCCTATTCCGACATTTTCCTATTGAAATGTTGCCTAAATGAGCTTCTGCCAGTGTTAACCAAAATCATCAATGTCTCCATGGATACATCACATGTACCACTTTCATATAAAAGATCTCGAGTAAGACCGCTGATCAAAAACCCTAATATGGATAAAGAACACATTTAAGAACAATAGACCAATATCAAATTGGCTTTTTTATCCACAATTCTCGAAAAAGTCGTCAATTCTCGAATTGAAGAACAATTTGTTCACAACAATCTACACGAAGAAAAACAGTCGGCGTAGAGAAAATTTCACTCAACTGAACCCGATTTGGTTAACGTTCAAAACGATATCCTCCAGTCTCTCGATCAGAATAATGTTTCCATCCTTGTACTTCTGGACTTGTCAGCTGCCTTCGATAAATAGATCACGCGGCATTGTTGCACCGCGTTGAACAACATGTTGTAATTGTAGACAAGCCTCTGTCATGGATGAAGTCGTACCGTACTGATCGTTTTCAAACAGTGTATATCTATGGCAAAGTGTTAGAACCTGTTCATATGCGTTTCAGTGTTCCATAGGGACCAGTGCTTGGTCCTAAATTCTAGATGTACACGAAACCAGTGGGCGCCATTTGCAATACACATTGACTCGAACACCACTTCTACGCTGACGATTCCCAGTTGTACATTTCTTTTAAACCTATTGATAAGTCAAATCAATCAGAAACAATAAGCAAAGTTGAAAACTGTCTTCAAGAAATCTTATATAGGATGCACTGTAACATGCTTACGTTAAATACAGATAAGACAGAAGTCATTGTGTTTAGTGCAAACAGGTACGCTGAAAATGTCAAAGAAATATCTGTGAAAGTTGGAGATTCTGAGATCAAACAATCGCCATCTGTAAGAATCCTCGGGGCAATGTTGGACTCCAACATGTGTATGAAACAACATGTCAATACGATCAGCAAATCGTGTTATGGACAATTGCGCCAAATAGTTCACATCAGAAAATACATGACAGATAGTGCAACAAAAGCCCTTGTAAATTCTTTAGTTACCTCAAGAATGGACCATTGCAATCTACTGCTCAATGGAGTACCAAAGAATATTCTTGTCAAACTACAACATGTAAAGAACACCGCAGCCCGTCATATGACTAAAGCTTCTCGCTATGAACATGTTATACCTGTTTTGAAATAACTTCACTCGCTACCTGTGCAGAATATAGTTCAGTATAAAATTCTTACTATAACTTACAAGGCTTTACACGACCAAGCACAAGTATACATCAACAACATGTTAGAGGTGTATCAACCTAGAAGACAATTGAGATCACAGAATGATTCGACATAGTTAGTATCACCAACAAGTCGAATGGTTTCGTATGGAGAGAGATGTTGAATGAAGACTTTAATTTTAAGTCATGATGATATTTTTTTTATCCTATGTACATGTATTGTAGTTTTGAACTGCTTTAAATATGTTTGCTTTGCAATCATTGTAAGATTCCGGTCTCCGTGTAATATAGTGTACATAGCGTTATGGTACAATATATAGAAGTGTTTGCAAGTAGACGAATTCTGATGTCAATATAGTAGAGACATTCAAAGAAATAATGATGATTACTCTCGGGAAGACCACATTGACAGAGTGGTGATGGAGAAATGTTGTTATCGACCAAATGTTGGTTTAATGAGCTACAACTAGTACGTAGTCGAGCATGATAGACCTACCATTTCCTGTCACCGGCGTTGAACTATTTCGGGCATTTTGTGACGTTACTCTTTAATTTAGATTTGAGTGAGGCCAGTGATGGCGATTTTGCAATTTACATGATAATTAATCGGCTTTGCGCAAATTGTACCTAGAAGTTTCCACTAGAGTAGGTGGGATTAATGAGGACTTTAATTTTAAGTCATGATGATATTTTTTTTATCCTATGTACATGTATTGTAAAGCACTTTTGAACGTATGTTGCTATATGAAAAGAGTGCTATATAAATCCGGTATTATAATAATATGGGTATCTACTCATCACCACCGTTGTACTGTGGGTATCATTATTATTGTTACCGACAAACAGGAGCTTTATGTTTATTTATCTGCATTTATTTTTTCGTTTTAGTTGTATCCTTAAAACCGTAATATTGCACACTTACAAACGGTTCTGTTTTGTTTGTCTTGTTTCCATTCGTGTACAATCGGAGTTTCTTTTAAAGACGTTCGCTAGACAATTATTACGACATGTACATTTTACGCTCACACCGCCTGTCACATCTCAACAAAATAACCATAAGTTTGATTTAGCATGCCGTTTAACCATGCAAAGGGGATTTCATCCGCTAAAAGCGATATCGACATGCTTGCCAAACAATTGACGATAATTCCCTTATCAACTATATATAGTGCTTAGTTTTAAATATTATCACAATATTTGCATCTTTCATTTTTATGATAGAAAAATTACCTCCCTTGCATTACGTTGCTTATTTCCTTGTCAACAATGATGTTAATGAATACACATGAACATAATTAGATCATCTATAATGTTGTAAAAGTTATTTTTATTTAATAATATGCCTGTTGTAAACTTACTGACGAGATACATACATATATTTCCAACAGTTTTAAAGAAGCAAGTAGGAAAATTGGCATGTTACAAATTAATTCATAACAAAACGAAGTCATTAGCATACGAATTTTATTTAACGTTTTACTTAGGCATACATTGAACTAATGATATACAACATTTGAAGAAATTCTATTATTGTGAAAAAAATAGTTGAAATTATATCCTAAATATTACATGAAAAATACAAAATATCTCACCAAAATCAAGTACTCGAACATGGAAAATTCATGATTTAGGATAATTGTGTTATAAATATGCATAGTTTGTGTTTGTAGTTACATGCAGTTATGATTAATAGTCATATGTAACATATAACTATTAATCAATACACATATAATAATTGCAAATATGTTTTAATTTTATTTGTGTCGCCATAATGAGAAAGTATTGGCCGAAATGGAAAATAGGCATGTTATGAATAAATTCTTAAAAAAAGAAGTCATTAGTTTATCAATTTTATTTCATATTCTGGTTAGTAATACATAGTACTAGTGATGTACCAAGTATGAACAGATTCTAGAATTGTAAACTAGTTTTACAAAACTGTGGAGAACGCCTTTAAGTATGTTTGTTGTATTGCTGTCGACAATTCACTTTTAGAAATAATTGGTTTTGTTTGTTTATGGTCTCATATGGTTCATGCAGCACGAACATCGCCGTGAACGAATGGTTACCGGAGTACGCAATGAGCGAAGAATGAGTGAAGGGATTTGTAATAATATTCACTATGGATGTGTGGACATACTCCCAGAGAACAGGTCACCATTAAATATAGCGGTGTCCATGAACTGGGTCACCCTATATCTTCGACGTATTTAAAGATCATTAATCATGATGGCTTACTTTGATTCTTCATCTCTAACAATAGAAAATTGGAAATTCTAAATAAAGATGAGTAACACTTTTCAGATATAAACAATCGTACGTACGATCACGCTTCGACTACGTGTGCAAGACATTTCATATTCGAAAATTACACAGAGACAGTTGGATGTATGCTAGTTACCAACAATAAAATGTAGAAATATATAAGTTTAGATATTTTGCAGACTCATGTGAGTTTACGACTTTAGCATTATATATTCATTATTTCGGTGAAACTAATACATAGTTGTGTTGCTACTGCGGATTGCAAGTTCGCAGACTGACTGTTTGGATCACTAGAATTAGTAGAGATGATACATGTCGTCTTATTATGGTGATCATCGGTGCCAGCATTATTATTATATTATTATAATCCCTCTAAGGACATATATCTGTTTGACAGTAGTTATGTAATTGCCCCATTGTCATTGTTTCCCGAAACACATAATTAATATGCTTATGTTAAACCACGGTACAAAAAGTGCTCTAAACTTATATTAAATGTATTCAAGAAAGATAATATTACATTGTGTTAACAATTCTACTTACTAAATATAAACACTGTATATTTTACTTTAATTAATCCTACACATATAAATATCAATTTAAGCTTGTATTAATTCGCTAATCACATATACAGCTGTCCTAAAAATAAGCAGCGTACTGTTTAAAATCCCAGCGAACTTCCGGATAGATAAAGTACGAGTTGTCTAAGTAATGATATGCTAATCAATATTCATGATACATTAACGCAATCTTAACTGCTCAATTTATTCAAATATTTGCGTTGTCTGGAAGAACCGGCGCGAACCACTTCACAGTAAAATATTTAGAACATCAATTTTATACGAGGGGTGATAAAACATAATATGTCAATTACTTATTTTGTAAACGTACGCACATCAAAATTACATAACCTAGAAATAGCTCATAATGCTATCGAAAACATCATAATCAAATCACATTATGAACACTCAATGCGCATATTTCCATAGTCAGCTTTCACTCCATTTCAACTGGCTTATTGTTGCGGATTGTCTCCCTTGAAAATGTCCCACCCGAAATCCAGTATTGATTTTGTTATTGGCACATTTTTTAGCAAGAGTTTACATAGGGAAATTATTTTCAATCGCTTCAGAAGTTACCTCTTAATTTGTATATGTGTTAACATATATATAGATACAGTTCAATGTGTACTCTTTGGTATGATAAGGTGTGTTCTAGCAATATAACTTCTTGCTTTCATATTAGTTTTTAATGGATCACAAATACTTATATTAGTTAATAGTGAAAGTCCTTCAAATCGTTAATGTTATGATTTTTGAGGCAAATAAGACATATTTCCCATACATTGACAACTTATTAACACATATCGTAGTAAAGTAGATGTTATGATACTGCCGGTATTGTGGAGTTTTCATATTTAGCCTGAACTAATATATACTTGCTTCAATGTGATGCTTGTATGGCCGTTTGAAGTTTCCTTTTGACGGTATCTACACTGTTTCATATATTAATGTGCTTATTGTTGGATAATGTTGATGCTAGTTTTACATACAATATAATTATAACACTTAAAATACAATGAAACATGTGTGTGATGTATACTATCCATGTATTTATGTCTCTTTCTCTCGTGTTGCTTTTAAGCTGTATTCTCATTTAAATGAACCTAAGCGTCTTGTTGATTATGTGGGTATAAACAAGAATATGGTCAGTTGTGATGATCAAACAATGCCGCAGCTGATCTAACACTACATTCTTAATTGTGTTTTCACTATATTTGTTTCCAATAAGCTCAAAATGTTCCAATGGACATAACATATCTTATAACTAAAGAAATAATTATTTAAGTCGGTTTAAAATGGATATGCAATTGCTACTTGGCGATAAAATGAAGAACAAACTAACAATTATTAACATCGATTTATATGCAAGTTACAAACCTTTTATTTGCTAATTTCACATATAAACACAAGAATGAGGATTTCATTAACATGTAATAGCATGACACTTCTATTATACTTGTAAATAATATATAGATATATAGATAGATAGTTTAGTTTTAAAAGGGGACATGTACATACAATCAATACACATCACTACATAGCAACAGCCAGCCTCATTGGCTTACGATACACTATCATAGTAATATCAAACTCATATACGGTGCCAACAAACATCAATACAAGATAAACATACACGTGCTGGTTTGGATGGAACTCATAACAAATCAACA
>CM026386.1:94135639-94159376 GCA_014843695.1 Archivesica marissinica
AAGAACACGGTTCTATCTCAACACAAGCATATCATATTCCACCAGAAGCTATATAAGAACACGGTTCTATCTAAGCACACGCGTATCATATTCCACCAGAAGTTATATAAGAACACGGTTCTATCTAAGCACACACGTATCATATTCCACCAGAAGTTATATAGGAACACGGTTCTATCTCAACACACGCGTATCATATTCCACCAGAAGTTATATAAGAACACGGTTCTATCTAAGTACACGCGTATCATATTCCACCAGAAGCTATATAAGAACACGGTTCTATCTAAGCACACGCGTATCATATTCCACCAGAAGCTATATAGGTACACGGTTCTATCTAAGCACACGCGTATCATATTCAACCAGAAGTAAATCTGAATGACCTTAGTTTAGTTTATACAAATTTAGTTTAGCTCGATTGCGAAACAAGTTCTAATAACTTAAATATATTAATCACTCTCGATACCTCATTCCTGATGGAATCCATCGCCAGGAGGGAGAGAGAAGAGGCATGTGGAATTTAAACTAAGGGTACAATCGTAACGGCTCCAGTGGGGCTCGAACTCCGGGCCTTTCGCACATGAAGCGAACGGGCTACCACTGAGCTAGCATGACCTTAACGCTAAGTAGCTATGCGTTGTTATATAGTTATCTCATTCACATAGCATTACACTGGAACATGGTTCAAACGGTAATAAACTTTGAATAGACATATCGTTGACATGTTGTAAGTCGCTACTACTTGGGGACACCGATGTAATTCCATTTGTTTGACGCGACTCTGGCATAGGCATCGACGGTAACTGTAATGGAGTTAGTGTCTGATGTAGAGGCCATCCTCCTACTCCGTGAACTTGTCTCAGATGATTACCTAGTCTCACTAACTGGGGTTTTACCGTACACGGGACATTGTTTCCTTGCTCCGCACATTATTGAACGACTATATACACGAAGCGATCACCCTTATAACATATGCTTCCTTTGAATCATTTGGTATGATCCTCTCTGTTCCCTCGAAGTGGCCCTCGGTATGGCCCTCTGTATGGCCTTCGGTGTCGTCCTATAACCCACGGTGTGGCCCTCTGACCCTCTATGTTGCCCTATGTCTTATCGTAAATGAAACAAGCCTATTATTTTGGCTATTTGCAATGAGAATAATGCCAAAATTGCCCGGAAGTATAATTATCTATCTAACATGCGCACAACACTAATGGGTTCCCATCCTCAGTCTATAGAAACTGATAATTAATGTTTTATATTCTATTTCTGCTGTAGACGTTTCTGTCATTACGGAATTTTTGCAGTGTATTACGGAAGTATAATTATCAATCTAACATGCGCACAACACTAATGGGTTCCCATCCTCAGTCTATAGAAACTGGTAATTTATGTTTTATATTCTATTTCTGCTGTAGACGTTTCTGTCGTTACGGAATGTTTACAGTGTAACACGCAGTAAACACATTTATAAAGTTGGTTCTATTTTAGAATACGATATTACATGTATCCCTACGCGGCATTAGAACAAAGCATGTATTGACTATTATAACATAATATATATGATGTCAGACCTCCTATCCATCCTGGATCCTTCTACTTCCTGACATTTCAGCTTAGACTTAGATAGAGAAACATGCTATCTAAATATACTATCAAATAACCATAATATGCAAATAAAAAAACACAGCCTTGTTTTATTGTGAAGCCGGTCCTAAGGCATGTGACAGATGGTGCATTTTGACAGAAAATTATACAGGGGATGAGCAAATTGCACAGCTACAGTTGTTAGAAAATGTGTCGGTGCTTAATGTAGTGTTGACAGCTAAGGTCACATTACGACTCTCCAACTGTTATTCGTGGGGGAACACCTCGGCTTCCCAAATGAGCAGTATTTCGGACACGACCGGGCAGCCGGGTTAATCCTCCGACATTCGCAAGCCAGTTGGATAGTTGCACCATATCAAGGTATTAGACACACCGTGATAATCGCAACGGTTAACGACATTCACCGCTAATACACAACTTGGTGATTCAAATTTATATTAGTTTAATTTGTTCAACAAACTCTTACAACTTTTGCCTAACCACTCTCTCACTATTACTGACCCCACCGTTATGGGAAGATGAACAAGGCAGTTACTTTACGCGACATACCTAAGGACACAACCATTGTGGTTCTTGTAAAACTCGAACTCTGGGCCTCCATGGCCGAGTGGTTAACGGCATTGATTTCAAATCACTTGCCACTCAACGATGCATGTTCGAATCGCACTGGGGTATTGAATTATTTAATGTGAAGAAGCTATCCAGCTGGTCTGGGGAAGGTCGGTGGTTCTACCCTAGTACCCACCCGTGCATTGAATATATTCCGAAGTGCAACAACGTACCATGTCCGTTTCGGACACTGAGCGACGTCTTGGTAATAGTGACAAACCCAGCAGCTTTAATCAGTTCAAGCATGTCATACTTTCCCAGGTTCGTAACTCTCTGACTGTTCTAGTCTATAGTCTCTAGTGCCCTATGTTATCGAAGAGATTAAGCTATATGATATATCTTCCCAGACACTCAAGGTAACATGCGTGTACAAATCAGAGTCTCTTGGATAGGAAGGACTACCTATTCTAAGTCCCCATCCAATCAGTGTTCAAGTGTTATTTAAGGGCGTGATATAACCTCAATTGGTATTTCCAGACGTAGAAGGAAACACGATGTAAGACGCGCCCGCTGGATAAACAATTTAATACATATTGTTACGGAAGGGACATATGGTATTCATCCACCAACAATAGCCGGAAAGTTGCCCTATGATCTAAGCTGTTGGTGCGACGTTAACTCGGCGGCATATTAATATGTTCAAAACTGTAACTTGTACTCACACCCACTCTCACCCACCACCATCTTGCTATCTAGTAATAGTTACAAGGGTACGTGTATACAAGTCTATTAGTTTATACACAGTTATGTTAGCTCGATTGCGAAACAAGTTGTTTCAACTTATATTAATCACTCTCGAGACCTCATTCCTGATGGAATCCATCGCCACGAGGGAGATAGAAGAGGCAATGTGTAATTTAAATGCCTTCCCTAAGTCGGGGCTCGAACTCCGGACCTTTCGCACATGAAGCGAACGTGCATCCTCTGCGCTATCACGACGTCCACGACTATACAAGTGTACCTCCTAGCTCTAGCATGAGAATGGGTTGGGTATAAACTCAAATACTATCAAAGCACCTAAGTGTTGCTGTCCTCAAAATCCATACACTAATATTTACATCGCTATTGCATTTCCCTTCGATGAACATATCAGTGTCTAGTGAACTTCCTCCCAAATGATATGCAGCTGACATGCGCACACGAAGTCACGCGCATGCGTATTCGCAATGTTGGACAGCATTACTGTTGATGTTAATGTCGGGTCTTACAGTTCACGCTGTTCCGAGTGTGATCTAATGTACAGTCCAGCACGCGGAAAGACATCGCAAATCTGGCCTAAAGGCATTTTAGACGCAAAGCGTGCTATTTCTTCACTTTATGTCATATCAAAGAGCAATTAATGTAAATATAAATAATGAATCGCTGGTTTTCATTGGGGTGTTTAAAGTTAGCGAGCAAGGAGGCCAATAGAGGTGTGTTTAAGGCTAACTTTTAACATAAATATGTAGTTCGAATCCGAATAGAAACTAATAACTCCCGGTTCATTCCTTAGAACACTACAGCACATATATATGGTAAAATATAATACGGTATGATACGGTATCGTGATATATTATATTACTTCTTATCAGCTAATCTAATTTTTCATCCGAAACCTCCCGGGTGTACGGAAAACGTGTGGTAACAAAGCGGTTTCTGTAAGATATTTGACAGGCACAATTATAGACACCGGAGCACCAGGCATTGTAAAATTATTCCTACGATTCATAGCTATCTGGGAGTTGATCGAAGTGACAGTATAACTTGCAGCCAAATCATGTGAAATTCTACAATTCTGAACACAGAAGCAATGGTATCGATGGTACATAAGAAGGCAAGATAACACTAATTTTCACAGACGGATCTGTAGTCCAGTGGTAACACGTTGGACTGGTAATCCAGGGATCGGAGGTTCGATCCCCCATCTGACCCTAATAAAAGTAACAGTCTTTTAGATGGGAATTTAAACCGACGTCTACGTAAAAGAACCAGAGGAGACTCTGGAATGGGTCTCAGTCTGTATCATTGCACTATCCTCCAAAAATCTAAAACGACTAATCTCTTCAGGTGGCGTCCCTCATATGGGCACCGGTAGCGACGATAAATAAACGTAAAACACACACATTTTCTTTAATCACATGTCCTTGCTTGTAATCAGGGCAATACAGTCATCTCATAATGTCTTATATGTACACGTGTATAATAACACCTGGGGGTATTCTGATTGGTTGAGAGAATAATCCTTATAATTTGTAAATTAAACTGTAATGTATGCATATTTCTAGGTGTATTGGTATATAACGTTAACGATAAGACAAATACGATTTAAAAGAAGTCTCGAGGCAATTATAAAGTTGTTTAAAACACAAATATAATGATATATTGCGTCGTGACGTCATGAATATGTAGTGACGTCATGACAATTTACGCTGACACTTGGCACCCGATGATTTGCCCCGGACCCGAAGGCGTTTAGTTTTGAACGGAGTTAACTCTCTTAATTTATACAAATTTATTTTAGCTCGATTGCGAAACAAGTTCTTTCAACTTATATAAATCACTATCGAGACCGCATTCCTGATGGAATCCATCGCCACGAGGGAGAAAACAGGCAACGTGGAATTTAAATGCCTTGTCTAAGGACACAATCGTAACGGCTCCAGCGGGGCTCGAACTTCGAGTACGAATTAATGGAAATGGTCACAGAAGTTTAATTCTAAATAATTATTTACTATGCAAACAATAGTAACACGCTTGCGCAGATGGAATGCGAACATTATTAATTGCAAGAGTATGAATCTTCGTATAAAACGTTAACAAAACATTTAATCGGTCTTCATTGTAAAATGCGGTGTTATCGCTATGTTTAAATCAAGTGCGCCTTCCTTTAAATTGGTTCTCTGCTTGGTATACGCGAAGGAAGTAGGGTATTGATTGAGAGCCTGAATCAAGCTTATAATGTTTTGTTCAGTCGAGCTGGTTTCTGTTCTTGTTTTACAAGAAAGCCAACGAGTTTTATATTAATGTTACTCGCCTAATTATAAACATTTTGGTGTGAGCGGATTTTGCAAAAGTATACAATACTGATGCAAATTCAATATCTTGTTAGAAAGCTGGAACACATTGCCTCTTCCCCTCGTCCATAATGTGTGGCGCCCGTGGTCCAATGGTAGAGCGTCGGGTTTGGAATAGAACGGTCTGGGTTCGATACTCAGTCAGACCACGTATGTAGTGTCATTGAGCAAGGCGTCTCACACGCATTGTTTAGTACTGGTTAGCCGCTATTAATGGTGCGTACATACATGATGGTGGAGTCAATTAGGAAAAAAATGTATCATTTTGACATTAATATGTCATTAATTCAGTCCATGACCCTAAAGAGAGTATATACTTGAAAGTTGGTTTAGTTTATACACATTTATTTTAGCTCGATTGCGAAACAAGGTATTTCAATTTATATAAATCACTCTCAAGACCTCATTCCTGATGGAATCCATCGCCACGAGGGAGAGAGAAGAGGCAACGTGGAATTTTAAATGCCTTGCCTAAGGGCACAATCGATTACGGCTCCAGTGGGGCTCGAACTCCGGACCTTTCGCACCTGACGCGAACGCGCATCCACTGCGCTATCACGACTAAAGTTCGTTTGATGTCTGATATATACCTATTTTATAATTATTTAAGAACCCAAAATGGCTGTCGCGCATGCGCAGTCCAAGACCCCAAAGATACATTAAATTGCTTTCTTTTGATGAAGACTTATTATGTTAATGACCTGTCAACTGTTATCCGATGATGAATGATCTCGTTCCAAAATGGCCGCCGCGCATGCGCAGTCCATGGCCCCGAAGAGACATATATACTACTCACGGTGGTCGCCATATCGGACATATGGGTTTTCTCCGGATACGCCGGTTTCCTCCCACACGAATGACCACATTTACGCATTCATCTGCGCCAACGAGAGCGACTTATATAAGTTGTTTCAGCTTGTTTCGCAATCGTTTTAAAATAAATAAAGTTTAAAGGTCTTAACGAATGTAGGTGTTTACGAATTTTGTATCGGTTATTCAAATATGGCAATACGATTAGCAAGGCTTGACTAGAGTTGGGCACATTCACACTACGACAAGAGAACCATATCACAATTGATGTCTAATATATCGTTTTTAGCTCGAATGTTAATACCAGTAGGATGTTCCATCAATTGACCACTTGTATTAGTATATACACATTTATTTGAGCTCGATTGCAGAACAAGTTCTTGCACATTATATTAATCACTCTCGAGACCTCATTCCTGATGGAATCCATCGCAACGAGGGAGGGAGAAGACGCATGTGACATTACAATGCATTATCTAAGCGCACGATCGTAACTGTTCCAGCGGGGCTCGAACTTCGTATCTTGTAAGTCAGGATAAAGCATAAACCCGAATATTTTATATAGAAATTGGAAAATCCCACACACACGCAAACTTTATAAATATCTATAAGTGCATAAATACTGATAATTAGCAATAAAAATAAAACGATTGTCTTCCACTCCTGATGTACCCTTCTGCGCATGCGCAAACTATAATATATTACGGATGTCAAATATGTTAGGACACTGGCAAATCATACTTGTTTTGAGTTAGATAGATATCGACACTGATTTTCTCAACTAGCGTTACCGTAAAGCTTGCTTAGATCTCGTTACTAACTATATGTGAACGTTGTGTGATAAAATGTCGCTACACACCGTCCTAGATATTTTACGATACACGCACACTCGTCCTGATACACTCGTATGGTTGTATAGCCCGTTGAGTTATTATATGAGCGAGTATGGGACTTCATGCGTATTGTGATAAAATGTCGCTACACACCGTCCAAGATGTTTTAAGACACATGCACACTCGTCCTGATACACTCGTATGGTTGTATAGCGCGTTGAGTTATTTATTAGATGAGCGAGTATGGGCCTTCATGCCCCTCTTTGCTTATAATCCTGCTCATGGAGTTATATTTTGTAGTCCACTTTGCACTTCGTTTTAATTGTCAAGATCCTTATGTCTTCCAAATACCTTGCTAGAACCTGGTATATGTATTCTCTTTCAGCTGCTACTCTGAATAGCTTCAGTCTGGAAACTGGAAATGTAGCAGAGAACAAAAGTGAAATCAGGATGATATGTAGTGTTACCATTACATCCAGTGATAGCGTGTTAACCCTAGCGGTGTACAAGGGTGCAGTGACAGATGATGGGAGGATTGCATCGTGCAATATTTATACTGGTGGTGGCTCATGCATCCTTGAGGCAGATATCACAACAAGATATACTTTGACATACGCTCAACACTCATTGGTGGTTACACTCTCAAACCTGGACATATCAGACAGAGGCAATTGGTACTGTGGTTTCAATGGACAAACCAAAACCCAGTATGTGCTGCCAGTATATTGTAAGTAATCTAACTCTTCTTGAACGCATTTTTAATTTTAGAATATTTGTCCGATACCCTGAAAACCCATGGGAGAACATTGTCGAAAGGTATTCAATTAATATTGTGTATGCTTAAATCATTCCGTTTCAGTTCAGATGTCTCCAGCAAGATGATTTGTCACAGGTTATTATACTCCAACGGTTTATGGCAATGGAGACATCACGAGTTACTCATGCCCGTCCGCACACGTATGTGATATATTGTATATATGTTTATACAGAAGCGTGGTGCCTGGACAAATGTTTGCGGGTTCAAAACCACAAATCTAAATAACATTTTTTAGTTTTGGTTTTTGGTTTTACGAACACTATGATACACTATTGGCTTGGTACTATACATACAAACGTTCTTACGCCATTCCAAGCACGTTTTAAAACAACACGCCGTTACTATCAAGGCTATACACAGAAACTTGGGTTTGGACAAATGTTTGCGGGTTCAAAACCATAAATATTTTATTTTTGTTTTTAAAAACACTATGATACACTATTGACTTGACACTATACATACAACATTTGTTACGCCATTCCAAGCAAGCTTAACTTGTTTAAACATGCTTGGAATGGCGTAACGCTTTTGTGTTCTTAACCCCCCCCCCCCCCCAAAGAAAAAGTATTTTAGTTTTGTGGTTTTGAACCCGCAAACATTTGTCCAGACCCCAAGCGTCTGTTGTCGTCTAGGGTTAGCTGCTATGTGGCTATATATTCTGTAGCATGGCTACTGGAACATAGGAGTAACCAATGGGATAGTCAGGTAAGTACTCATCTGTGAGGCCATCGGTTTGTCTGTCCATAAAAGCAATGTGGCACATATAACTAAATATAACAGTTTATGTTGCTAGCTGGGTTATTTTGATTATTTTAACAAAAGAAAATACCCATGGTATTGTGTAGCCTCTTTTAAGTATAAGTTTGTTAGAACATCATACAGATTTAACACATGTTGTCATGTTGCATATGTTTTTAATATATATTTGAAGCAGTTTGGGGACATAGAGGAGTGCAGATATGTGTGCGTCATACAGTACATGTATGGATAGGAGAACAACATATAGTATTATCAAATGAGCGTTGGTTAGCCGGTTGTTAGCTCATATGCTTTAACATGGTTAGTAAATAAACGTAGAGAACAATGACGTAGCCAATTTAGTACCTATTCGAAAGCCGTCCGTCCATATGTAGCATCTTGTGTTATGCCCATATTGTCACGACTCTGTCCATAGTGTCACGAATCTGTCAATATTGTCACGACTATGTCTATATTGTCACGAATATGTACATATTGTCACGAGTCTGTCTATATTGTCACGAATATGTCTATATTGTCACGAATCTGTACATATTGTCACGACTCTGTCCATAGTGTCACGAATCTGTCAATATTGAATCCACTGGCTATCGCGACTTCCATGGTAGTATTCATTCCTTTGTTGTATAGCTTACGTTTATTGAATCGTTATGAGATCATATTGCTGGTCGATTGTTTGCAGAACCACACTCTATTTTGGACAATATTATCTGAACCAGCATATTTTACACGTGTATACTGTGTAGAAGAGCGATGTACGAACACTGTGTGCGCTATGCAAATGACGATCCATGCAGTGTTTTTAATCATTTCATTAGCAGTAGCCATAGTAACAATACTATAAGTCCTATTGAGTACTGGTTAACTGCTGGAGCCTGTACAGGTAATGTGTTGTTCGGTACATTTCCCGCAGACGAGACATAACAATAATATAAGTCCTATTGACATTTACAAAAGTGACATACACAATCTCGGCATTGTCGTGTACGTATCAGTTTCATACGGCGGGAGGTTGGTGCACCACCAAGTACTGGTTAACTGCTGGAGCCTGAACAGGAAATGTGTTGTTCGGTACATTTCCCGCAGACGATACATACCAAAATGGTGGTGATGTAGGCGTAACACCCGAACAAACAAACAAACAAACAAACAAACAAACAAACAAACAAACAAACTTATTTATCAAGTTTGATGATGTTATGTAGTGTATTATACTTGGTATGACGATATTCAGATATATGACCATACGATGTCCTTTACAATAGCAACCACATTGTGTGTCATGTCGACAACGCGTATTGAACGGCATATTCCCCTCGTGGTTATCTACCTTCCTACATGTATGTGTACTAAACACATGATTTATACCTTTCCTAATTAAATAATAATGAGTAAGGCAAACCCTACGCAGGCTACCCAACGGAGTCAGGGATTTCCGATTGTCGATTAGTCTGTTTTTGTCCGGTCTGTACTCGCTTTTTGTCCGGTCTGTACTGACAATCGCCTTCAAGGTTCCCATTACACCTGTATTAAATGTTCACCAAATGTCCTGCATAAATGATGTTCGACCATGTTCATTCAAGGTCCGGGCAACACATGGCAAGTAGCTATATTCCGTGTCAATATTGCACAACATCATGACATGTCATTTAGGATTCCAAAACAATCATAATCGGACATTTTATATATCCTGTATGAAATTGGTGAGTGTGGGTATTTGTCACATTGATCGACAGCTCTACTTATTGTGAAGTAACATAGTCGTGTTACAGGTATCCATACGATACACTCACCCAAATGCACCAACGGTGCTGACTATATATACAACTACAGGATTGGATGGATTGGTGTCAAGGTCACAGTTGTTACACATGTAAACATGACATGTTCTTTTTCTGTTTGCATTTATGAAGGGATTATTTGTTGTCATCAATGAGACACAATGTACTATACAACTCCCATGTATCTACATTTAAGGTCAACGTTAGTATAACATAGTATTTAGACTGTGTGACATTTATAATCAGTGAATACTATGACTAATGCTGTGATAATGGGTATAGAACATCTGTTTCCAAATGCTCTTTCCGGGGTCATACTCCAGACAGTGTTGATATATTTCTTTCTATTCGCGCTTATGTATACGTTCATTAAAGTGCATTAAGGTTTTAACAGTATGCCTTACATTTGTTGGAGCGCCATTGTCGAGGTGATATCACGGCAGAATATGTGACATTGAATCTATACATGTTTTATAGTTTCACCGCCAGCATATTTTCTCACTAGTATATGTTCATACATTAGTATGCTTTATGTATGCTTCAGTGTCTCCTGTAGGACTAGCATTTGATGGAGGTTCAGCAGGAGGATATCTGGCGGCAACAGATGTGACATTGAACTGTAAAACAACAACTTGTGTATTCCCAGCACCAGCAGAATTTCAATGGTTTTACAAAAAGGTATGTTGTTATCTTAAAAATTAGTATGTTACATGAATAATCTGAACTGCACATTTGGATCTTCCATTTTCTCATTTGGAAAGACAGAATTACATAGAATGCGGAACAATGCCACTGTGTTCTTAATTAACAATGTTGTTTTAGCTTGGACGAACAAGTCTCCGAAGTTGAAACAAAATTGGAGATTTCGTCCTAAATAAATCAACAATGCTACATTGTGATGATTTATCTAATCTCTCTGATTGCTAAACAATCCGCCATCTCATTCATTTACTATTTAATCTCTCCGATTGCACCACAATCCGCCATCTCATTCATTTATTATCTAATCTCTCTGATTGCTCCACAATCCGCCATCTCATTCATTTATTATCTAATCTCTCTGATTGCTCCACAATCCGCCATCTCATTCATTTATTATCTAATCTCTCTGATTGCTCCACAATCCGCCATCTCACTCATGTATTATCTAATCCCTCTGATTGCTCCACAAACCAATATCTCACTCATGTATTATCTAATCTCTCTGATTGCTCCACAATCCGCCATCTCATTCATTTATTATCTAATCTCTCTGATTGCTCCACAATCCGCCATCTCACTCATGTATTATCTAATCCCTCTGATTGCTCCACAAACCAATATCTCACTCATGTATTATCTAATCTCTCTGATTGCTCCTCAAACCGCCATCTCACTCATGTATTATCTAATCACTCTGATTGCTCCACAATCCGCTATCTCACTCATGTATTATCTAATCTCTCTGATAGCTCCACAAACCGCCATCTCACTCATGTATTATCTAATCTCTCTGATTGCTCCACAAACCGCCATCTCACTCATGTATTATCTAATCTCTCTGATTGCTCCACAAACCGCCATCTCACTCATGTATTATATAATCTCTCTGATTGCTCCACAATCCGCCATCTCACTCATGTAATATATAATCTCTCTGATTGCTCCACAATCCGCCATCTCACTCATGTAATATCTAATCTCTATGATTGCTCCACAATCCGCCATCTCACTCATGTATTATCTAATCTCTCTGATTGCTCCACAATCATCCATCTCACTCATATATTAACAACTCTCTCTGATTGCTCCATAATCATCCATCTCACTCATGTATTATCTAATATCTCTGATTGCTCCACAATCCACCATCTCACTCATGTATTATCTGATATCTCTGATTGCTCCACAATCCGCCATCTCACTCATATATTTTCTAATCTCTCTGATTGCTCCACAATCCGTCATCTCACTCATGTGTTATCTAATCTCTTCATACTTGGAAGGTTGTTTTCTCCTGTATGGTTGTCTAATGGGTTAATAGTTATATGATGTTCCACTAGGTCTTTTCTAACAATATATGTGAAACTATTAGAAAATATGTGCAACTACTTATCCTTCTAATTGTGCTTGTTAACAGTGTACTTATCTACAGGCTGAGTGAACCTGGATTTGGAGAAGAAATACCCGGTTTTCTTTTCTTCTAGAGGTGAACACATAGAATATACTGTTCAATGTGTATAGTATATGCAGTCATATTGCCTGGGATCCTTGTTGTAGTACCTATATGTACATGTGTAACAACTGCAGTATAAATATCCCAATGACTGGTTTGTTGTCATATTATTGTCATCCTTCCTAAGCATAACCTAGACTATTTTAGTTGTAGATAGACTGAAATCAACATTTTCATGGCATTCCAATCTATTTGAAATGGGCCATATGAAGCAGACAACATACCTGTATTGTACATGCACTACGCATTAACTTTCTACCAATTCATGTTGGTACTTTGGTTATAATTAAAATGGGAATACATACACGTGTTTCTAATTACATTACCTTAGACCCACTAGCACCGACACTATCTAACTTAACATCATTAATGCAAATGTGAGTCAGTTATCCAACGGATGCGCATTTGAAGTGTGGTGCGTGCTGTGTGCTTGTCACCGTCCGCCTTTGTCATTGTACTGGAGTTTGCAAGTCTTCTCTGCAGCCTTGATAAGCCTTATGTGGTGCCTCGTATTTGACATGACACGGATATTGAGATACTCATATGCTCCAGCTACTGTACCACAGTGTGCTCGGATTAGATATATCTCTAGACTTGCAACATTCATAGACTTCGTGCACAAGAACAGATCACCATTCAATGGGTAAACAAACAGCTCGGGTTAACCTAAAACATAGAAAACAGAAGACAGGACAAGTGTACAAATCATAGATGGTCCATGCATCCAACGTAATACGCTTAAAAGGAAGACTAATACAATATAATTCAAGTAGTGTAACAGGTCAACCGTTATATATTCAGAAATCAAAGTTATTGTTGGAACTAACTCGCTTGTTTCAATACAACATTTCCAACTAATCTATATGTTAATGACTTTTAAGATCTATATTGCGACCCTTCTCTTGTGTACCCTACCACAACGGAATCTAGGATTGTTCGCTAGTCTTATTCGTTCCCCTCCGGTCTGGAACAGATGTGACTATTAAACACCATCCTTGCGCACACAATAATGTGTAGTAAGTGGCTAGGAAAACAATAGATCTAGTGCATAGTTGTCATTTCGATCTGGCTATACATTCTTTTGCGCGGCTAATATAACAATTTAGAGGCCATTAGCACAGTCACTTAAATACCCATGGAGTTTAAGGAGTTCAGGAGTTCAGCCAGGAGTTCCTCGTCTGTCAGTCCACACATAAACATACTTCACTATGGCAATGATATCAGTACAACAGGTGTACTGTCTAGTTGTCTTGGGTTAGGGCCTTAGTAGATATGCGGCTATACTACGGTGAAGAAAGGTATACAGTCAATATGAAGGTCTTCATTTAGAGATGACCATGCATAATTGTTAAATCTATCTAGTTGGATTGAAGTGGCTGCTGGTTGGAGGCGATGGTAACTGCAGGGGATTAATAGGAAAGGAACGGTTGATTGTATTCAAAATGGGCGCAACATTTCTAGAGGCCACTGGAAGCACCGGTCGCTGGTATCACCATTTGAAGTTCTGACGAAACGCGCATACCAGAGGTACATACAGCAACAGCACGATGATTTGGCGAAGATATTGGGCTTTGAGGAACGGGTGAAAATTAATATAACCGGAAGATCACAGTTCAGCTACTGGAGTAGAACACGAGATAAGGAGCTCATCATTTTGGATTTCTGAGAGAGGCCAATATCATTTGATATAGAGGACGTCACTGAGACGCTTCATACTTTGGTGTTCCGCGCTTGATCAAGTTCATCATCCATGTTGGGTTTCAGTATCTAGATATTAACTAGTCACACCATTTACATTAACTGGGCTCAGCAATGACAACATTGTTACACTGGAAACCACCATTACATGTTAATTCATGAATCATACATGTGAATGGCTTGTCCTGCTCATACCGAGATGAGTAACCAAGGGCTATCATAAGCTTCTGAATTATAGTCTAGATTTAGATGATGCCCTAGAAGTGTTATTGTTTACTGTACATTTATTCAGTGTCAGACTACATAAATTATGTACATTCTCGGCACAGTATGCCCTAATATAGGACACCAAATATAGTTTATGCTATTATAAGGAATATTATACGATTTCAGACTAATCCCCAGTGGCTGTCCTATACAACGACTTCTGTAACAGGGTCACAAGGTTTTTGCAGTGGCGAGGAGAGAATATACAGTACTACGCTAAGCTTACCTAGGAACATGACATGGCCCTTACAACCACCCAATGTGGATACCACCGTGGCTTTACAATGTAGAATGGAATTTGTTACATTGACATCAGCATTACAGACAGGACAAACTGGTGATGTCATGTATGCAGGTAATTTGGATTAGACCAATATGAGATAGTAGTTGGACTTACATGATGCTAGGTGGATGTCTATAAAACATTTCCTTTTCAGCAATCAATTTCGTTATCCGCAAGTGACAACATGTTACTCTAGGCTAGTATATGATGTTCCTGATAGGGAATCCCAAATGTTACCGACTTTAATTAAAGTAAATATACAATGTAACATCATACAATCCTTTTATATTTGAATTTTTATTATTGTATGATAACATTATATTGTGAAGCTTAAATATGATCAGTCAGGCTGACCGTGGCAATACACATTTTTAGTTCACATTCATGTATGCACATTTTAGTTTTTCATTGACAGTACATTTAAATCAGTTCGTTTGTACTCCCTCGTTATCTACACTTCTGTGTTTGTCTCATTTAACATTGACCGATAAAATAAAGTTTAAAGTTGGTTGTTTAATTGTCGTAAAACTGGGACATAAATATTCTGTTTTGTCATGTCATGTGCCGATTAATGGAAGTGGCAAAGTCACCCATGGTCGAAATTAGAGGTCAAATTATTGCCAGGTTATTGCAATTGGACTGAATGAACAGTTCGCATTACGGAATAACGTGGTGGTCTTGTAATAGTGGCCAACGAACATTGGAATATATAGGGGGAACTATTCCGTTATGAATTAGCAATAGCGGAGTGGTCTCGAATTCGGTGTTTTTTACTATTCAACAAACGTACTATATTTGTGTCGCAACTATGACCTTCCTATCTACACTACATTGTGTTAACAAACATTTGCAAAATCATTTCTTATACTATGATCAACAGTAGATAGTTCTCCCCTTATGGGGGAAACATATGTTTGTGTCGTCTGTCTGTCTCTCTGTCTGTCAAGCCTGTTTATGTATTGTCAAGTTCCATACTTGGAATCGCTTGTGTGCGATGGGTAACCTGATAGTTACTAGGATTGTAGTTTACCCTCCACTAGTGAGATTGATGTATCCACTCTATATATAAGACGTAGACTTGCTACAGGTACCACATGCTTGATAACAAACATAATGATGTAATCGCATCAATACTATGGTTATGTAGTATGGTGGTTATGTATTACTCAGCATGTATGCTCTTGATAGCTGTGCATATTGCAATCCCGTTCCGGTTGGATGAATTGGTTGGACATTTGAACATTTCTATAACATGACGCGGGTCCATGTTTCATCTCCAAAACGCCTTGTAAGCGTTAGTATGATGTCACCCCATGGTGGATTTTCACAACCTTGGCAGGAATCATTGAACTTAAGATGTCATGCAACTGTTTATCAAACGACTAATGAAACAATTACACTGAATCAGAACATGGTGATGTTGCGAATAAAGTCCAGACTTCCAGTCGAGATTGCATTTGGTAGCAATTTTCCCAATCAGAATATCTGTGTATTCATACAGAATATATTACCGGTATATTAGAGTAAGGAATGTACACTTGAGTTTCTCTGAAACACATGGATGCGTTAAATTTATTAAGCAGTACTAAATAGTAGCCTATTCAGACATATTACAATATATAAATATAATTTAGAAAGTTGTTTGAACTACTGATAGAGTCACACTAATATTAAGAGACCACCCAAGGGACAGAGCAAATGCGGTATCGTTATAAACGGCTTCTTAATGCACACTTCGGATGCACGACACAGCAAGAGAAGGTCAGGCAATTGTATAAGACACATGGCTTTGTTTGGGGTATATATAAGATAACAGTACTACACTCAGGGCATTTTTAATGATTAATTTCATTTTTCAATTTCAACATATGAAATATTTTACTATGTACATGTATGCATGTCAGTAAATGTCCATGACGACTATATTAAATCTATGGTACATGTTCCATTTATTCATTTATAATCATATCCACCAATGTCTAAAGAAGCACACTCTGTATTTGATAAAGAATAATTATATACTTGATAAAGCACTAGTACCTGTGCTATTAACCTCAGCACTGAAGCTGACAAACAGTGCCTGTAATTCCACGACGTTGTCTAACCTGTCACTGTATTATGCACATCTTATAATACGTCCGCTTTACGTTTCAGAAAGGTGTTCTTTCTAAATTCCACTAATTAGATGGTAGTTGAGCACCTGTCATTTGTGTTTCTATAGAAGAGGGCAATATTTGTGTTGTTGTTTTAGTTCAAGTGAGCAGTGTTACTCTCAGGGATGGTAACACTCTACCAACAGATTCCAGCACAATAACAGTAATCAGCAGTCTGAGAAAAACATTAACATGTTCTCCAAGCCTTAGTAGACCTGAGTCTACAGTTGTGTGGTACATTGGCGGAGTAGAGAAACAGAGGTCCAATACGAACACAAACTATGTATTTACACCGACAAACAACGATCATAACAAACAGGTATACTGTAAAGCATATAACTTCCAGTCCGAGGGTCAGGCTGTTTCCTCCTACAAACCAGTGTTATATGTTACAGGTAAGCATATATGATGTATTGTAGCTTATCTACTGTACGGCTTATAACTTACAATCAGAAAGTCAGGCGGTGTACTCCTACAAACCAATGTTATATGTTAGAGGTGGGCATAAGCATATATGATGTATTGTAGCTTATCTACTGTACGGCTTATAACTTACAATCCGAAAGTCAGGCGGTGTACTCCTACAAACCAATGTTATATGTTAGAGGTGGGCATAAGCATATATGATGTATTGTAGCATATTTACTGTACGTCTATTAACTTCCAGTCTGAGAGCCAAGCTGTGTACTCAAACAAACCAGTGTTATATGGTAGAGGTAAGCATATATGATGTATCGTATCATATATATGCTGTACGCATATTAACTTCCAGTCTGAGATTCAAGCTGTGTACTCAAACAAAACAGTGTTATATGGTAGAGGTAAGCATATATGATGTATTATTGCACATCTACTATAAGTATTATAACTTCTATTACGAGGGTCAGACTGTGTACTCAAACAAACGAGATTTATATGGTAGAGGTAAACATATATGATGTATTGTAGCATATCTACTATATGGCTTCCAATCCGAGAGTATGGCTATGCACTCCTACAAACCAGTAAGTGAGAGGTAAGCATATATGATGTATTGTAGCATACCTACCCGTAGACTGATTGTATTCATACAAACCAGTGTTATATGTTAGAGGTAAGCATATCATTGTATTTATATGATATAGAAGAATAATGCTTTATTAAGAGTTAAACTTTACAGTTTCTCGTCTGTAACATTTAAACATATTTAAAATATATATATGTCACTGGGCTCACTTGTACAACAACGCCTGGCGTAGGTTCGATTATTTATTCTTGTACGTATAGGGATAGGGCCTAAATCATACAATATATACACTCATAAATCTACAGTAAAAACATGATAAAACAATACAATATTGCACATAATTAATTCCACGCGTATATACACAATACAACATATATATATTATATCTATAGTAATTCATTATTAATATCTTACCACAGACGGACATTGACGATCGTCACCGATTCACACTCGAGTGAACAGACAACGACAAGACATGAAGTCATACGTATATACGACGCATGCGCTATTGAAACTGCGTTAACTATGGAACGCCGCATCCGTCATATAAACACGTACATATAAAAACACAACCTGTGATATTCTCTCCTGCTAGGAGAAAATGGCTCCTGACATATACTAATAGACAACTACACAATCTACAATTCCAATACCCAATAACTTCATAATTACAATACCAGTCAGTACTCAAACCAAAAAATACAAACTATTGATCACAGCGATCTACCCTACTACAAGAAACACATTTATTCTAAACATATTATCTTGTGCAAACTGAGCAATCTGAAATGAAATTGAAAGTAATAGATAATGTACCATGAAACTACAGCAAACCATTATCATACGATGCGTAATCATATGATATAATTATCTGAAATGTTATCTCGCAATGAATTCACACACATGTGTTGTTGCTGTTGAACGACACTTTCATCAGCCGTGAACTACTGCTAACATTAATAATTGCTGCAAAATCACAATAATACAAATATATGTATTGTACTACATTCCGTAATAAATTCTAACTGTATAGAACCAGTTTATATATCTGCACTTTAATACATAACCACTTTAAAGGTACTGTCCCTGAAATTTACATAATTACTAACATTAAAGGTATTAATCCTCATTGACACATTAAAGGTACTAACCCTGAAATATATAGAATTATAGTTACTGTTTCACAATAAAACACATGCATTTAAAGGTACTCTCTCCAATATGAAGAGAATGTAAACAATAGCAATGTATAGCTCAATTTCTCCACCTTTAATAAAACACTAACATATTAGCAAATCATGGTCACAACAAACTAGATACATGTAGTATGCTCAAATGACATACCGGAAATAAACATGTTAACACTGATTGTGTTAAATACTTCTCTTAGATGTCTGAAATTTCAAATATCTGAGTAAATGCAATTTTTACTCTGAAACTGAAAAATGTAAGTAATCTGAAACTGAAATAACCTACATGTAATAGGATCACCAGAAACTACATTATATATACCAAATACAGACAAACAAAGAATTCCAACAGTATACATGTACATTGAAATTTATCCTCCGACATTCTCCCCTGTCTACCAATAACCGTAGAATCCACATATTTCCTGTTCAGGAAAATAATTCTCAGTTGTTGTAGCGATAACTGGTGCTACCCATTCACCGTATCTGTCAGGCGGTTTTCGCTGTCGTTGTGGTCTCTGTCCTCTCGGAGCTGCAACTGGAGTTCCTAAAACATTTGAAACTTTATTAATAGTTTTGCTATGATTTGTATTACTAGTGTTGTTTCTAGAAATCTCCATGTTAGCAATAGCTGGCTGACTTCTATCTGAAATGAGAAAATCAGTAGAATTAAGAGAACTAGGCCTACTAGAATTAAATTTCAAATTACTAGGCTGAATCCATGTATTCTCCAACGAAGTTTGAAGATTCGGTTGACCCTCACAAACAACATGTGAACTGTTGGATGGTTGCTCCGGTCTCATACGTACACGGGGCGCAGGTAATGGTCTTCGGTGTGGAGCTACATATCTTGGACTTCTAGGTTGTTCACTGTCAGTGCTACTGTCCGAGAAACTGTCCTCTCTGGTACTCGTCTCTACATATGTAGGTCTCGGAATACTCTTCTGGGGTTGTTGGTTCTCTCTGTGTGTGCATGGTCTTGCACTCGGAATCTCCTCATATGGGATATACATCAGAGGAAGAAATAAGTTTCTGTGCAGTATCCTCTCTCATCCTTTGCTCTATTCCACATTGACCTTGTAGATTGGTATATCTGGTTTGGGTCCTCCTATAATGATATAAGGCTCCTTTTCCCACTTGTCATCCAGTTTCCCTTTAGGAGTTACATTCTTAAGTAGAACTCTATCCCCTACTTCTAATGTGGAATGTCTGATTGTGGCATCATAGTAAGTAGTGTGCCTCTGTGCTTCCTTCATTGAAGTTTCGGTCGCCGTCTTGTATGCAAACTCCATACGTTTCCTTAACTTGTCAACGTAGTTGGCCCTAGATTGTCTCTGCGTCTTTGGATCGTCAATCCCCAAATATGCATATATGGCAAGGCGTGGGTGCCATCCAAATAGCAAGAAGTGAGGTGAAAATCCGGTTGACTCATGTCTGGTGGCGTTGTATGCATGGACAAGCGGCTTAACATACTCTTTTCAGTTGGCTGGTTAAACCAAATGACATCCGGTTACACTCCCATAATCCCAGTCGAGTGAACAGACAACGACAAGACATGAAGTCATCCGTATATACGACGCATGCGCCATTGAAATTGCGTTAACTATGGAACGCCGCATCCGTCATATAAACACGTACATATAAAAACACAACCTGTGACATATATAGTACAATATATAATGATATATGCAATCATGATGAGGATGGACAAAATGTTTAATGATGTAATGATTATGGACACATATGGAAAAATAATGACAATGTCATGATGGATTTTAGAATATGCAAAACATGATCATGACTGTATTAAGATTGTATGGAGTATTCAGCTGATAACTGATATATCCTAAACAATATATATAATTGTACAATATCTACCGTAAAACATATATCTCTAAGGGTATGGATGTGCCTTCAGATAAACAAATGTTGTAATGTGTTATTATGCTAGCTGTACTGGATGTATTGCTTAGCACAATTCCATGTATTTTCAAAGATACATTCTTAAGTTATGTAAGCTTCAATAGGCTGACAATGATTACGTGATGGAGAAATGTTGGCATGTGTTCTAGTATGCAGTGTAAGACATACAGTCAACTTGTATGATGGACATATGTTGGCATGTGCTCTAGTATATATTGTAAGATATAGTCAACTTGTATGATGGACATATGTTGGCATGTGTTCTAGTATACATTGTAAGACTTGCAGTCAACTTGTATGATGGACATATGTTGGCATATGTTCTATATATTTAAGACATACAGTTAACTTGTATGATGGACATATGTTGGCATGTGTTCTATATATTTAAGACATACAGTCAACTTGTAAGATGGACATATGTTGGCATGTGGTCTAATATATATTATAAGACATACAGTCAACTTGTATGATGGACATATGTTGGCATGTGTTCTAGTATATACTGTATGTCATAAAGTCAACTTGTATGATGGAAATATGTTGGCATGTGTTCTAGTATACATTGTAAGACTTGCAGTCAACTTGTATGATGGACATATGTTGGCATGTGTTCTAGTATATATTGTAAGACATACAGTCAACCTGTATGATGGACATATGTTGGCATGTGTTCTAGTATATATTGTAAGACATACAGTCAACTTGTATGATGGACATATGTTGGTATGTATTCTATATATTGTAAGACATACAGTCAACTTGTATGATGGACATATGTTGGCATGTGCTCTAGTATATATTGTTAGACATACAGTCAACTTGTATGATGGTCAATTGTTGGCATGTGTTCTATATATATTGTTAGACATACAGTCAACATTAGCCTAGGAACAAGCGTCGATATATTTTGCCTTATCAGTCAAATAAATATATTTTAACACCGATACTATTAATTTGGGCCATATTGAGTTTCTGATCATATCAACGCCTGGGGAAACGTGGGGGGTTGTCAGTGTAATAATTGACTCCCATTAATCATATTAATAGGCCTATTAGCACGTGACTTAATTAATGACGTACATGAATCGAACGTGAGACACTGCAATGTTGATAAAACTTTTATAATTGGCCGCCATTATTTACGGGTCAACGGAACGATAAATAGTTTTAAAAAGTACAATGTGCGTCTGATTAGATATATTTACTCAATATTTAAGTCGTCGTAAGTTCAATTTCGCCGAATCTATCCATTATCCTCTAAATGTAATATTTAAAATCCGCATCTCGTCGATATAACACAGAAACGGGACATTATATGTTTGCAATGTAAATGAGTCTACGGGAGCATTCTTGTATATTCGGAAATGATCGTGTATAATCGTGCCTGTTCGGCGATTTCCGATAGAAATCCGTTTCTATATTTAGCGATATTATCTTATAGAGAAGAGTTGTCGTTCTTCAAATCTACACCCTCATAAACGAGGGTGTAGGTAGATGACACTACATTCGGAAATTCAGTTTCCCTATGCTGTCATTTTATAAAAAGACAGATCGACAGATTTGCACCCAGGCTAAGTCAATTTGTATGATGGACATATGTTGGCATGTGTTCTAATATATATTGTCAGACATACATTCAACTTGTATCATGGACATATGTTGGCATGTGTTCTAGTATAATTATATTGTTATATATAACACTAGTAGATATATATACCCCACCCGCCGATTTCTTCCCAAAGCAATCCTCACGAGATATATAACTTACGCTTGCTTCTCGTTATATATATGTATGTATTTAATATTTCTTCCCAAAGCAATCCCCACGAGATATATAACTTACGCATACTGCTCGCTATATATATGTATGTATTTAATATTTCTTCCCAAAGCAATCCCCACGAGATATATAATTTACGCTTACTGCTCGCTATATATATGTATGTATTTAATATTTCTTCCCAAAGCAACCCCACGAGATATATAACTTACGCTTACTGCTCTCTATATATATATGTATGTATTTAATATTTCTTCCCAAAGCAATCCCCACGAGATATATAACTTACACTTACTGCTCGCTATATATATGTATGTATTTAATATTTCTTCCCAAAGCAATACCCACGAGACATATAACTTACCCTTACTACTCGCAATATATATATATACCTTTAATATTGACAGTGCAAGTAACGAGTGTAACACTGAAGCATTTAATCTCCAAGCAGAAAATAATGCAGTGTCATCCTTCAAACCAAGACTGTATGTTAGAGGTAAGTTATATACATGTACATTTTATATATCTGACCTCATGGTGGAAGTGGATAACTGAAACACGCACGCACGCACGCACGCACGCACGCACGCACGCACGCACGCACGCACGCACGCACGCACGCACGCACGCACGCACGCACGCACGCACGCACGCACGCACGCACGCACGCACGCACGCACGCACGCACGCACGCACGCACGCACGCACGCACGCACGCACGCACGCACGCACGCACACACGCACGCACGCACACACAACACACAACACACAACACACACACACACACACACACACACACACACACACACACACACACACACACACACACACACACACACACACACACACACACACACACACACACACACACACACACACACACACACACACACACACACACCACACACACACACACACCACACCACACCACCACACACACACACACACA
>CM026386.1:94165376-94305845 GCA_014843695.1 Archivesica marissinica
ACTGTTGTGTATCATCAATAATTAATTATTTATCGTCAATTCTAAATAAGAACTTGGTCTATTTGTTCTATCTTTATTGACATAATCAACAAGACCTGAAAGTAGAAACTAGAGAAAATTACACCACCATGAATGAACTGGATTTAACATTGCAGAATCGAGTGACAGGAGATACATATAAGGCAGGCATGATATTAACTGGACAAATACAATATAACACTTTAAAGCCATGCATTTACCTATAATTAAATGTTTAAATCGCTGCTATATCGTTGCATTTTGAAGGTATCAAATAGCGTCCATATACCAAGGGATTTAACTATGTGGGTTGTGGTCTGAAAGCCGTACCCATCGTACCGGTTAGGACATAATACAATTAACTGTATAACATAGTCTTATATATAAATTACATCCCTTACTTTGTGACTTTATAGAGTCTTAATTAGGCAGCTTGTAAAAACTGTAAAAACGTATATGAGGAGTAATGTGTTTGTGTATTGTTCGATATATGTCCAAAACACCAAATTGAACGGAAAAGCTGTTTTGTTATAATAGTTTACCCTGTTTTATTGTAATCCTGTCCTTCAGACGGTTTACAGAGAAATAATATGTATGCAGTATAGTGCTCACGTATATGTTTGACTGAATTGTTTTAATATTCATGTATATATAATTTAATGGCAACGTTTCCCTTATAATAGTACCATGGCAGGCGTATATAGATGTTGCCTTGACAACCATGTAATCAGCATTCATGCACACATGGCAATCTAATTTGTCTTGTATTTAATTTATTTTAATGTGACATAACAGTTGTTTTACCAACAGATCCACCTGCTGTTAGCGTGGTACGTTCAACTACTGATATGTCTGAAGGCAAATAGCTGATATTGACATGTGACGCCAAAGGCGTTCCACCTGTGTACAACTACACTATTTTATCCCAGACGTGGGGTAATTCTGTAATAGATAACACACACTCTGCTGTAAGTTGTACTCCAATGTACAGTTCCCTTCGTATACTATCTCTACAGCTGCAGGACTCGGGAACATATACATGTCGTGTTAACAATGGGATCACAAATACACGTGGAGTTTTGGAGGACTCTATTGATTCAGTTTTCATTAAAGTTAAAGGTAAGTTGACTTCCAACACATTAATTAACTTGATAATCTTGCATAATTATATATCCATAATAAGCTATAATGGTAGATTGGTAGACTGGTACGCTTTGTTAATCAATTATTGAAGACAAACATAAGATAGAGTATAGCTCTGTCACATATATGGTGATAGCATTGATAAGCCGAAAGATACGTATTTGTATTTCAAGATGTGTCACTTTGTTGGAATGCAATGAGAATAATCACCATATATAGTAATACTGAAACTATACAGCATTTAGGAATATTTCAAGCATGTAATTATGATGGTTTCGAAGGGTGTATACTAAGGCAAGTGTACCGTATTCATTCTGACATGTACTATTGAAAGACAAAATACCACAAGTTGCGTTTTCCACTCATTGAGAACAATGCAAATACCACCTAATGCTACAGTTCAAGGATGCGTATTGGACGTTTATTGTTGTGAAACTCCGCAATAAGAGTTATCATAATATTATTATTATGTGCTTATTAATATGAATATAGTATGTCATGTTAGGTTATTCGGCCATGAAATATCTACATTTCGGTGAAGTTTATTTTATCTGATCCAAGAATGGCCGACATGTTGCTATTAATACTTTGCTCCTAACGTTTTGTGCGTGTGGCTAAATTGCTTCATATATATTCATGTAACTGTTCCTGCCAAAATGCACTACGAAACAGAATGTCTTGCTTTCATGCACGATGTGTTAATTTATAAAAACTTATTTTAGCTAGATCGCGAAAAATGTGCTTAGCACTTAATATATTAATCACTCTCGATACATCATTCCTGATGTAGTCCATCGCCACGAGGGACTTGAGAAGATGCATGTGACATTTAAACGCCTTGCATACCAGCACAATCGTGACGGCTCCAGTTGGGCTCGAACTCCGGGCATTTCACACCTGAAGCGAACGCGATACCGCTGCGCTATCACAATTGTCGATCTGTTGCTATAAAGCTCGTGCACAATGCGTGTGGCTAAGCAACTTCATAGATCGTCATGAAATTCATTGTTATACTGTTTGATGCATAAGAGGAATTAGAAATACAGAAAATATGAATAGGACATTCATCAGTGTATTGTGTGATGCTAAGCTGCATATATCTGTAGGACATTCATCAGTGTATTGTGTAATGCTATTCTGCACATATTTGTAGGACATTCATCAGACGTCAGGCTGGTAGGCAATCAGTAACCATTATTTAACTAGCTGGCGGCTCACCAAACGGCCATATATGTAGGACATTCATCAGTGTAGTGTGTGATGCTAAGCTGCACACATATGCAGGACATTAATCAGTGTAGTGTGTGATGCTAAGCTGCACATATATATAGGACATTCATCAGTGTAGTATGTGATGCTAAGCTGCACATATATGCAGGACATTCATCGGTATATTGTGTGATGCTAAGCTGCACATATATGTAGGACATTCATCAGTGTATTGTATGGTGCTAAGCTGCACATATATGTAGGACATTCATCGGTGTAGTATGTGATGCTAAGCTGCACATATATGTAGGACATTCATCAGTGTAGTGTGTGATGATAAGCTGCACATGTATGTAGGACATTCATCAGGGTAGTGTGTGATGCTAAGCTGCACATATATGTAGGACATTAATCAGTGTATTGTGTGATGCTAAGCTGCACATATATGTAGGACATTCATCAGGGTAGTGTATGATGCTAAGCTGTACATATATGTAGGACATTCATCAGGGTAGTGTATGATGCTAAGCTGTACATATATGTAGGACATTCATCAGGGTAGTGTATGATGCTAAGCTGCACATATATGTAGGACATTCATCAGTGTATTGTGTGATGCTAAGCTGCACATATATGTAGGACACTCATCAGTGTATTGTGTGATGCTAAGTTGTACATATATGTAGGACATTCATCATTGTAGTATATGATGCTAAGCTGCACATATATATGTAGGACATTCATCAGTGTAGTGTATGATGCTAAGCTGCTCATTTTCACAGAGTAAAAGTGTAGGCATAATTGTCTTATGAACTCGGTTCTTGATGAGTCTATGCTTGAATCACTGCAACATATAATATATCATTTGTATATGTTTTAATGCATTGCAGTTTCTCCAAAGATAATTACACAATCTTTACGATTTACCGGTGTAATTGATGGAAGAGTCAATATTCTGATCCAAATCTACAGTGATCCGGACATACTGACTGTTACATTTAAACGATATGATGGGTTGACTATAACAAATGATAACAAATACAATGTTTCGCACCATGGAACTGAAGTAACAGATACGTTCCACGGCACAGATGTCACTTTAGATGGAAGTCAGGCTAACATGATTATATCAGACTTGAAGCCAGAGCATTTTGGAGTGTACACACTGACACTTTCTAATCAACTTAGTACAACAGTCACAAAAGTGATACTAGATGCTAAAGGTAAACATGACATGCTGTACTGGAGAAATACGCTACTGACTAGCCCACCTATATTAACAATTTAACAGGTGTTTCTGGATGTGGGCACAATAAGCTTAGAACTGACTAGAGTAACGCACTTGCACATTCTGTTATTTATTACAAGATGAAAGCTATGTATTATTGGAAAGTCATTGTATGACGATTTGAGAGCAAGTCTGAATAGGACCAGCTTATAATTCTTATCACTACTGTACCTCATGTAAGAAGTGATAATTGCGTATATTTTACCCATTCCGAGAAATATATGCTAATTAACTCAACCTTGATCTGATCGAGTTTGATAACTGATCTTATAAACATTTGGTAAGTGTGTATTAGTTGTGTATTTCCATTTAAGTATTTCAAACCTTTTGCGTTTATTACGTTACTGTATGTTTAGTTGTAATACTTAATATTCAATTAGCCACTATTCCTCGGCATTACTACTAGTAGTTGGAATCTTTATTGCCATCTCATCATTGTACCAATACTATATCCAATAACAATACATATATAGGCTACAGCATAAAAGTACACTGCCACTCCAACATGGAGTTATAAGAGATCAACAACATTATATATAATCAAGTAGCGCAAGATGTTTGGGATAAAGCTGCAATATCACTGCTAATCGGATATTACAAAACTGCTCTTGTAAATATAAGCATGTGTCAGTAACACGTGCTAGTTGGATTAACTGTGAAACAAGTAAATATATGTGTCTCTTATACGTTGGTATGATAAGTTGTTATGTACAGGACATTGTTATGTATTGTACATAGATGAGAATATGATAATGACTAAAACAAAGCAATATGTATACATCGATCTTCCTACTGAAACGACTGAAATTAAAACGCGTAATAACCAAATAAATTCAAACATAACGACTGCATTGGCCAATACCAATTCACATGTTCAATATTTAGCTTATCCATAGTGTGAGCTTCCAAAGTCCATCTATACTATCAAAGCTTTGATTTATTTGTAGCTGCCCACATATGATTGGTATTGTGTCTATGTGTGATTGTTATACGGGTTCGCCTAGGCCGGCTTTCGTCTAACAGATATTCCCTACAAAGGACTACGAAGGAAATCAATATGTGTTTGATGTTTATTTGTAATAATCTTTAACACAATTACTGAGGAATGGCTGCAGCAATCATAAACATATATATAGTTACATGTGCACCGCGAACATTATCCACTCGTACTTGAGCAACACTAAACTTTCACTTATTATTTAACACATACGAGCGTAACCCTAAATGACTATTTGTCACCGTTAGTAGGTACATGCGCCGAACACTTGATATGATAACACTTAACCCCTGCTTGGGTAAATTAAGTTTATATAACACTGGGCTTAAATCATTAAGCTTGCTCACATTGTCTGGTCAACCAAATACCAAACTTTAGTTGGATAGATGGCCGTCTCTCCCGGGTGTCCAGCTACTCCCCTAAATAAGTTTAAGTCATTGGTAGATTTAGAAATGTAAACACACTCTCCGAACACTGGATATGGTAACACTTAACCATTTGTTGGGTATGTCAAGTTTATAGAACTCTGTGATTAAATCACTAAGCTTCCTCTCCGTGACCGTATCACTCGGAATTCAAAGCAACACCCCGGATATTAGCGCTGTTTTCACTTGCATACTAGCTTGTGATATCATATGGCCATATGGTGACGTCATATCAATATCACATGGTCGCAAAACTAGCAGACTGAATGCGGAAGTGAATACAAGTGTCTACAGAGTATCATGATTTCTAATTACTACGGTATCATGATGGAATTAATCAATGAATTGGAAAGATTCCGATTGATACATCGATTGGTATAACAGTTTCATAATGGCACTGTGTAGCAAGCTGTAATTGAGCCATAATCCGGAATGCACATTTCATGTAATGTGTCGGGAACATTTAGGAACGTTCATATTGGTTCTCACAGTTGCACAGCTAATGTATCTTTCTGTAAACTAAAGTGCATCAATCAACATGCATATCTACATAGGTATGTAGAACAACATATTGCATGTATATATCTAACAATACATGCGTAAATGCTCAACAAAGATATTAATGATATCAATGAAAATAAGTGGGAGGGGTAACTCGAATTATGTATGCAGTAGCAATAAGTTGTCTAAATTGTCATACAAGAACAGTCATATCAGGCATTGTGTATTATGCACTAGTATTTGTCGCGGTACCGATACATATTTTATTTCCGTACAACAGGACTGCCGGAAGAACCAGCACACTTCACACACATTTACAAGGACAATACCCACACGTTCTCATGGATCGGTGGATTCAATGGCGGGTATACGCAGACGTTCGTGATTCAGACATCTATTGCTGGTACAGAAGACTGGATAAACAGAACGACAATTACTCAGATATTACAGGGTGTCAGTTCTTACCAGGCGAGCATAAACGCCCTACCACCGGGGATATACACTGCTCGAATATTTGCTTGGACTATTAAATCAGAATATGTTAGACTACAGGACACATTCTCCATTAATAAAAAGGAATCAGGTAAATGTAGTTAAGTTGAAACGGTGTATGCTGAAGATCGGTTTAATATTTAGTTTTATTTATATGATTTTAGATAGTGTAGGATCTTGCCATGTTTATGAAACGAGTTTTGGACTTTTGCTATTAAGCAAATTATTTTGGCGAGCTTCATAGCAAATTTACAAACGACTTTCATAAAACATTGTATGAAATCATTACTTGTGTAAGATCCTTGTTATCGTGTTACCATAGCAATGTCGATTTAATAACTAACGGTGCTACTTTGTTTTGGTGCCATGTGTCAGCTCAAATTGTCAAGACGTCACAAAATTATCATGACGTCACTATGCAAAGCAGCGTTATATATATATATGCATGTTTATGCAGCGTTATACATGTAATTACGTCTAGACTTGTTGTAAATAATAGTTTGTATTATTATTAACGGCATGCACACATTCAAATATCAATATGCATACGTTCAATTTTAATTTGCAAATTATTATGATTATTCTCACAACCAAGCACAATCCTCTAGTTGTTATTACATGTGTGTACATATAATAAAATATCTGATGGCTGTATGAACGTGAATACAAGCAAAGTTATGGATCAATTATTGTATCGCTTACATTAATTTAATGTTATGCTCGTTTTTCGTACTTCTAAATTTTAAAATCACCTTGATGCTGACCTACACACATGATTTGTGTTGAATCCTGATTTTATGTTGCTTGCATCTATCCACAAATTCCGCATACTGCGAACTGGCGGATATAAATTGCAGAAAGGGCGTCAATGTTTATCGTTGTGGGCGCCTTGAATTGATTGTTATTGAAATAGCACGGTTATGACATAGTTCCAAACAAACTACTGTTGTATTATATTCAAATTCATACTGTGACTGGAAGTAACTTCATAGAAGAATACGTATTACAGTGTCGGTTGCAGTGTAAACTATTTAATAATGTACATATCAATGTACATACACATGCAAAATGCTTGTAAATAGTAAATGTAGAAAATCTACGACAAGCTTGATTATGACCAACTTTATGGAAACAATGCCTAACACGTGTCCGAAAATAACTTAAGCATGTACTTTGTTAATTTACAGTGCATATGGTCTACAATACCAATTCACATGTTCAACATTTAGCTTACCCATATTGTGAGCTTACACATGTTATAGTCCATTTATTTAATACGTTTAACGCTTTGATTTCTTTTATTTCCGTACAACAGGTCAGCCGGAGGAGCCAACACACTTCACATACCTGTACAAAGATAATACTCACACGTTTTCGTGGGTTGGAGGATTTAATGGCGGCTATACTCAGATGTTCGTAATTCAGACATCTATTGTTGGTACAGAAGAATGGATAAACAGAAGGACAATTACTGAAATATTGCAGGGTGTCACTTCTTACCAGGCGAGCATAAACGCTCTACGGTCGGGGACATATGTTGCACGAATATTTGCGTGGACTGTTAAAGGCACATCAGGATATGTAGGATTAAATGATACATTCTCAAGTGTTACCATAGAATCAGGTAAATCTAGCATATGTTGGCATGGCTATGCGTGCAGTGAATAGTTTGCTACTTGTTTTCAATCATGGATTAGCATTGATTGCATGTATCTACAACTTGCACATATTGCCGGCTAGCGGATATAACTTGCAGCTAGGGAGTCACCGTTAGTCGTTTGTTGCACATCGAACTGCATAGTTATGACTTAGCAATTCCAAACACACTACATGTAATTTGGCTTCTGATGTAGAGGTTGTTGTCACAGAGAAATAAATATGCTTATATAACATTATTATTATGTTGTCATAAAATTGCTGACTTAAAAAGTTATGAATTATACATAGGCAATGGTCCCCATTATTATCGTGTGGAGTTATCATGGTTTATGATTTAATGTTAATGCAAGTATTCTGTTCTGAGTAAGACCGTCTGGATGTTAAATCGAGATAAATATATCGGGTGCGAGTTTTAATATGATCCCATATCTTAAGTTACCAAATGTAAAACTCAAATGTCCTAGTCTAAGTTACGAATATCGTCATATATATTAGAACTTGAATAGGCAGATGGAAAAAGCCACACATCATTTTATTATAATTAATTGAATGCTCATGTTTAATGAATTAAAAACGCATTACACCAAGACGTATTATTGGGATACACCTTATATTGTTAAATTTGTTAAATTAAATGAAAATATAGCAGTTTTGAAATTATCTTCTAAAGCAGTTGAACGTCGTAGATCCATGTGTTATTACATAACCAAATCTACTGTTTCGATGATGAACTCTTTAGTTTTTAAATTAATTTTTTTAATTATATGTATCCCCAAACCCTGTGTGTTGATTTAGTGTTCATTACCATACATGTTTCACTTTATAACTTGTTTTCTATTGATGCTTTATTCATGGGTCAGAACTGGCTTATTACGAAATAAAGAGATATTATATCATATATTATATATACATATTTCTTTCTCAAATATACACTTTTTATGTGATATATACTTTCCTTCATCATGCAATATACTATTTGACATCATATCTTATTGTAGATATTGAATGGAAAATACGTGACGATATTGGGCTATGAAACTACCGATATATTGGTTCGATAAAGTATTATTCACCTAATCAAAATAGGTGTCCATGTGTTACTGTGGTATAAATGAGCACAACTAATCACAAATCACAAATGGAATATACTGCTCTCTAATTATCTATAAATTGTAAATTGTATATACACATGTAGCATGCATTGATTTTATGTATATATTATATTAAATAGTAGATATTATTCATGAATTGAAAAAATGTAAAACTAATAGGGGATTATTATCCGACCCCTACTGGTCTGAAACTGAACAAATAATCAACAAAATATCATGGTATAATCATAGCATTGTGTGTTTTGAAGTAAAAGTTGGATACTATTTATAGATGCTCTTGAATATGTGGATGATATATCGACAGAGTCTTCAAGAAAACCAATCATTCATAATAGTTAAAAAGCACCAACATTATTCATCACACATAATAATTATATTGATAGTAACACGTCGGTCATCTAGGATTGGACAAATGGTACCACCATGATAAATTTCATAGCGATAAGCAACTAACGAAATATTAAACACAATACATGTATAGTATCAAAACCTGCCATGTTGGATCCAATGGATATTCTACTCAATGTGCAGGATGCATTTCATGATGATATCGTACAAAGTCTTCTCAAACTTTATAGTAAACTACAAAATGCAAGCTATTTGTAGAAACAAGCTGACACCGAGGATAGGATGAAATAGTTTCAGTATATTTTGATAAAATCCCGATATAGTTCGATAATCTTCTATCACACAACTAGATTAAGACTAGGCCACCATGTTCAATTACAAATGACTAGCAATTATTGTCCAAATTATGTTATTAAATCAATTCAGAATGAACTACTTTAAATTGGATTCCTTTCCAAACACGTATCCTTAATTGTATTTTGTCAATTCAGTTCCAGAAATACCAACATTTCCAGTATGGGGAGTTGCAGGTTGGTTTTCAACAGTTATTCTCCTGTTGATAATAGCTACTGGATCAGTTGTATTCTACAAGAGGATGTACGACAAAAAAGGTAATACATTGCGTAAACAATATGGACATGTTTAATGTGACGTCCACCTTACAATACGCATGCAATGTGTTGTTCATTTAGTAACAGTATATAACTGAATTGGTAAGCAGAATCCAAGATCCCATTGTGATAAATATGTTAAATGTCACGAAACGTATATGTTCGAGTAGTGTGTGTGTGTGTGTATGTGTGCATATGTGTGTGTGTATATGTGTGTGTATATGTGTGTGTTCATTAAGGAGAACATTGGTGCATATTGCTTTGCATATATCGGGAGGTTTGTAATTTCCATTATCGTTTCCATCCATATCTTTGAAATCACGTGGTCGTTCTGAACATAACTTCACATCCATATTTAATGTATGTAATCGACGTATTGCTAGCAAGACCAGATATCAAGGTCACTCTAAGCCATGAACTCTCAGAATAATGCACAGTATTGTATGTCCACTCAACTTGTTCAACCTATCGACATGCTTTGAAGTAGCTTACACAGACGATCCCCATATTGAGTTGGCATGTTACGTTATTGAGTCAGCATAATCCAGCTCCGTACACTTACTGAGTTAAACAATAATGCATTTCAAAGTCCATGTAGAATGTATACAGTATGATTATATAGCACACTACTTAAAATAATGATTATAATGGAAGCTTTCGGTGAAGGCTTAACACGTTAATTCATCTTTTTTAATCAAGCGCACCGATATGCAGTAGATGCCCCAAGTAATCGGTAAAATGTTAACGAAATGCCATAATATAACTATTATTCCTAGTGCTAAGTTCCGAATCGTGCTGTGAAAAGTATAACACAACGTAATTATGTTGAACACACACCATTGTATGGCACTTATCCTAGCAAATCGCTCACATATTCTTAGTTCTCGAGGTTAGAGTTAGATATACACAACTGTACATGAGCTATGCACATCTGCTTGTTGGAATGGGTGGAATTGCCAGCTTTATCCGAGTGGTTGGTGTCTTTGTTGTACTTTATCAATTTCGGGCTAGTCACTACTCTTTATATAATGTAAGATGTGCCCTTATTTTTTTTATACGAGATAGAGTTATTAGCATGTTATGGACATAGAGGGAATGGACACATGTACACAATGTTGTGGAGAGGCAGAGTAGTAGATTAATTAGATTCACTGTAAGTTGACTTCAAAAGGTTTTATCAAAGTAAAGGTGTGAGTGGTTGTGTTTTTGTTTAGTAATGGCGGTGGTTGTGTTTCTCATGGGGAGTTACGTTGTTAATACAACAACCGTGCATATGCTGCAAAGCATGGGTTCCAAACACACACTTTGTTCGTGCAATATGAATTGTGGCATCGTAAGCATCTACGTATTGTATGTCTCGTATTCCTGTCTTACTGATAGCAATCATTTAAAGTACATAGTGTAATTGTACAGGTCATACGAATATGAATAGGACATGTACTATTGAGTGTAGCTGTTGCTGCTGTTGAATAACGGTACATGTCTTCCTGTCGGTGCATGCATAATATTAATCAATATACACCATACCCCTATTATACCCGTATATATAGTGGACTCTATATCCGACACAATATGTACGAATATCCTTTGTATGTGCACCAATGCTTAGTCTACCTTTGACAATTAGATATAATATTGCGAAAGCATATGTCAAGAAATATTTAATAGAAACACTTATTTTCCTATGTGTAGGCCCGTGGCCTGCGGACATTTCAAGCATAATATGTGCAATATTGCATAATGACAAGAACATGTGATTATCATATGACCATATTCTGACATCAAATAGAGTGGACAATACCGATGTTCTACATAATCAAATACTGTACGGCCGAGCAAATATTAATGTTCCTATCATTAGACATATAATTATTGAATTGCCCTCTTGTTTTCAGACCGAAACTCTCCAAGATCAGCTAACATGTATGTACCGCTCTATGTATCTTGTACTGTACTTTTGGCATAACGGAAAAGTGCAATAAGGTATTCGACATTGCTCTCAGAACATAAATAATCATGTCAAACCTAAATAAGGAATGAAACGCCGCTAATATACATTGAGGTATAGATAACAGTGGGTGTGTTTGAATATATCGAGGCCAAATCCGCCTTTCTAAGGCTCTATGCATACGTTTAACTTAATCAATGCTATTCATTAAATATAATGAGCAGTTCTAATCCGCATTTGAATCGGACAATTTTCACTTTCATATAAAATATTGTAGTTTGTCCCGTTAAACAAATACCGAACATGAACTATTCCTTTAACTGTTGGAACAGTGTTCATGAACATTGAACATGTTCTACCTGTAATATACACGTATCTCAGGATGACGTGACCTAACTATGTCGTCAATAACAACCAATCTTGTTATGCGATTTTAGGAGACCAATAAACATACACTTGATGTGCTCGTTTTTCGGCATAGACATTAAAATGGCGAAAAATAGAAACATTTGACTTAACTTCCAGATTAATAACACACTATTAAATGTATCTTTCCAGGAAAGGTCACAACACAACAGTAGAAGAAACGTCATATTATAATGTTGCGAAGTAAGTATTCGTTCTATATAGTGATTGGTAATGAACTCAATGTATGGACAGGATGGAAACGGTATTATATACTCCCTCATTAACATCATTCCAAAATGCAATTTACTAAGTTGTACTGCACACACCAACACCCCGAATATTGGCAATGTTCTTAAGAGCCAAATAACGATATTGTGACAAATACGGCGCTATTCAAGAAGGGGTTCTTGTCTATAGAGAGGGATTCGCATATATTATATGTATGCTATACTGTAATGGAGCAGGCGTTGTATACATGCTACATATACTTCCAAGTATCTATTAATAGCGGGATTGTATTATGCCATGATAGCATGATCTTGTCGGTCATTGCTGGTTTTGAATGTTGACGGCGAGCTTCGATAATAAATTGTGCGGGATATGATTTCTAGGTTAGATGGGCTTAAGATCCCTTGGAACAGTTGGCAGCAGGATATAGGTGTGGTTGACTGCAGGGTATAGAAAGGATACAATAGTGTGTATGGCGTTTATTACTAGTACGTATATTGGAGCCTGTAATGTACACGTATTGACAGACATGGAACATATTAGTTCGGACACTTGCTCAAGTCGCATACACGCATACAGGGATTTGATATGCATTCGCGAGAGGTCGCATGTGGATTGTCTTCAAATGGGGCCGGAGTGTGGATACCCGGAACAGTTAGGTGCAACGGTGTACATACCATTGGGGATTAATTATTATTTATAATGCATCCACTCACGGCTGATTTACATCATCGTACGAATGGTGGGTCGCATGCTTAAGTGTGTATAGGGTGATGGCTAAATAGGTAACGGTACTACCCCATGCATGTACGGGACACATACTCACCAGATACTCAATATACATATCATAGGTATTTATAACATTGATCTATATTAATAAATTATTGTAGAATAGAATAAAACTATACAAGTAATGCGAAATACTACCTTGTTATTGAGTCCACAACTATTTGCGAGTTAACAAGCGTCAGTGTTACCTTGTGATACGGACACTCGGACATAATCAACAGAAAATGATGTGCCATGTTTATACCACAGTGATGTGCCATGTTTATACCACAATGATGTGCCATGTTTATACCACAGTGATGCGCCATGTTTATACCACAATGATGTGTCATGTTTATACCACAATGATGTGCCATGTGTATACCACAATGATGTGCCATGTTTATACCACAGTGATGCGCCATGTTTATACCACAATGATGTGTCATGTTTATACCACAATGATGTGCCATATTTATACCACAATGATGTGCCATGTTTATACCACAATGATGTGCCATGTTTATACCACAATGATGTGCCATGTTTATACCACAATGATGTGCCATGTGTATACCACAATTATGTGCCATGTTTATACCACAATGTCTCAAAAGCAAAGCATGGACATTTCAACTCAATATGCAAACAAATGAGAAAGTTGTGACTTATATTTAATAAGACACATATACATATAAATAGTGTTTGAAGGAACTGTAATTGAGCAAATGCCATGCCATGATCTTTTTCCAATAAAGTGATGTGGTATGACACATTGTTTATATGGCAACCGTTTCA
Organism: Archivesica marissinica; assembly: GCA_014843695.1. Taxonomy (NCBI): domain Eukaryota; kingdom Metazoa; phylum Mollusca; class Bivalvia; order Venerida; family Vesicomyidae; genus Archivesica; species Archivesica marissinica. Next base: position 94,179,330 of record CM026386.1, read on the forward strand.
CATGTATTACGCGATTTGATATGGACATTTAATTTCGTACACGGATTTAGATTCAGTAAATAGCTTACCAGTATCCTTAAATATTGCACTAGGACATAGTTATTTTTATACTTAAATCATGGATAATAATGACAACCACCGACACAAGTAACATGTTATAACCTACATAATAGATTCAAGAACACATGTCTAATATTAAACAGAATTTGTAAAAACAAAAGTTATATCAAGCTTAAATCATTATGCATTCGAAAATATGACAAACAAAGACATGCCCAATATTTGAACAAACATCAAAACAATAAGTATATACACGTATATTATCCGTACATATCATGTTGCCAACTGTTTACATCATACCTCAGAGCAGTGCCGTATCAATTGGAAATACTACCAATCCTAAACATCACACGTTATGTCTCTTTCGTCCCTAGATGGTACTATTTATAGACATACACATGTCATACACACTGGAACTGCAGTGATCATGTTGTGTTCATGATTCAACATTTATCTCAAACATGTGTAATTGCTTTATATACAATCATATTATAAAGACAGACAATTAACAAAGGCCAATGACGAATGTATTAGTTGGTATCTAAATAGATGTTCTGATGTTTGTAAAATGTATTAATACTATGAAGGAGTCAGACGTTTCATATACACTTTACAATCTGGTTTATTTTGTTATGCTATAAATACTGTTATCGAATTGCAGCCAAGGAGACACCAATGCACAGCTGTCAGTCAAGAGTGGAACTGTTCAAGGTAATGTTCTATAATGTCTAACAGTATGTATACATAGAGGTAATGCTACAGTATAATGGTACGCTAACGATATCGGCATGCTATTCCCATCGAAACTGTAAGACAGCAGCCACATATATCAAACATGTATACCCATAATTCATTGATTGAACGAATACGTATTATCTTCTATCCACAACAATAACTGACCAATATTACAGTTTAAAATGAATGTGTTTCTTTGTATTTTGCAGAAAACGATCTTCAAGATGTGTAAGTTCAAACTGTACAAACTGTATAATAATACTACTTCTAATAATAATAATAATAAAAGATTAATTGTAATCGTCCGATATGCCCTCATATGAATAAAAAAACCAATATAATAGCACGACATTTAACATATGATTTGATTAAAAAATCCTGTATAGTCGCTGTAAATCACCTATTTAAGTTCACTAGAAATATGAGAGGGAATAATAAGCCCCATAATTGCTTACGGCGACATTACATCAATGATACCGCAACTGCAGAATGTATTTTCCTGTTAAATGGATTATTTGGTCTCCATATATTTGCCTTAAAAACTAAGTAGTTCAACTAATAACCAAAATGTCGTATACGCGGTTTGTTGACATAACAAAATAATGTCAATATGGTCGGACATCCATGCGTAATGCCAAGCGTGTATCTTGAACAAATATGTTACATATTTACCGCTATATCTCACATGTGTGCCTATGTATATTTATTTGTAGACACATCTTAGTTACATTATCGATAAAGTATCTTTATCTTTAAGTATTGACTCCAATGACAAACAAATGTCAATCCAGTAGTATGGATGACCGTTATATGAAATCCTACTTTCACGTTGGAAAGTGTGTAGACCATAAAAATACTGTTTATTGATTCACCATTAGTGTTCGAATGTATTCGGAAGAATTGGTAGTAGCAATACATTTATACACAATGCTTGTGTTTGCTCTTTGCAATGTAATTTCGCTTTAATATTTTCACTGGGCTATAAATGCGCATTGAATAACATAAATACCATGAATCCTTTTTGTCTTATTCCCAATACATAGTTGTCCAGGGGTGCTATGCATGTATGTTTTATTCTGCTTGTGCGATTTAAGAGAAGAACGTATTATAATTCAAGGTGTGGTGACTAAAATAGTGTGTCTTCATAATATACCATTGAAAACAAAGGGTTTTCAAACTGGATTAATGCCAGCGTTAGCAGATATACAAAGATTCAAGTAAAACCATAATCAGATTATCTAATAATGCATGCAGTACTTTCCATGAATATGTCATATAAGGAAGAAAGATAGAACGATTCAACGAATATAAACTACTTCTATCAAAACCAGCATTTGCTATATAAGAAAGTGTTTCCTATAAAGGCATATATTGTTATATTGAGCGACCAGGAATATACGCATTGATACTCTAATAATACTAAGTCCCATGTAATTGAGGTAATACCAATGAATGCGAGTAAACGGTGACATGGATACTAGTTAGAATGCATGGTACGTGCACAATTAAAACGGTTATTGAACATTTATAACTATCATCAAGTCTATATAGTGAATAGCAAAATTGTAAAGATTATACATGTAACATAATACATACTGACATGTGTTTTAGTGCGACATATGAAGCTCTGGATGCAAACAATGAAGCAGTGTCGACATATTCATCCCTTACACCGGCAGTAGGTGCGTATCTTTTTTGAGGTTTTTCGAATCATTGCCACTCACTTTGGCATGGTCGATTTCTCAAACGATTATATAACCACGACGTCAAGTCTACAACTAATCTTGACGAACACAAAGTTCATACATGATCACACATCATGTGCTGTTCTGTCAATTCCAGTAGTGTATTATGCATCCGGTTATAGCATATATGATTCGATAGCTCTGGCTGCAAAATTCATATGAATTAAAATTACAGTTAACTCTCGTAAGTAGGTCAAATTAAGTTTTTCTCTTTGCATCATAAAAGAGTTTGTCACTTGTTTGGGACAGCCTAGATATGTGTTGAAACATGCAATTTGGTGAGACAGTTGCAAAGCACATTATATACGATTTAAATGTAATCATGACATCTCTGTCGCATGTTATCTTTAGAGCAATCGATATTCGCAAGCTATAGGAGAGGCATAGTGTCAAAATAGGTACAACATAAATATGTTATGAGGCATATGTTCAATGTATGCACAACTATGCATGCACTACCATCGTATTTACAAATGTGGCGATACAAACTGCTCGTACATGCCGTAATGCATAATACATAATGGACTCAATTGGTAATACTTAATGTAGTACATAGTGTATGTACGTTCAATAATGTGTCATTAAGTTTGAGCGAATGCTACTAGGCCAAGTATAATATGTGAATGATAAAACTATAGTATTTAATAATAACATGGCTTATTTTGATTCTTTCTATTTTCTACCAACAGAAAGGCATGAAGACACTGTGGCTTACAATAATCTGCAGCTTCACCAGTTGTTTAACTAAGTCCTCGCTGAATGGGAAGAAAGACGTATACCAATGTATAACAATGGAACAATCACCAATACTGTATTTATATATCTGCAGCATAATGCTATGTGTGCTCGTCACTGGTCGTCACTGTGAAAATGGTGACAAATGTGGAAATTCATAACTGGAGATTTTAATGTTTTCTTAATGTTTAAACTTTTATGAAAACTAGTATCATTTATCTACAATAGTTCTTCCCAACATATTTCAGAAAATTGAAACCCGTTCTCGTTCAAATATGTAACATTTTGTAACGTTATAACGTCAATGTTGATGTCAGAAAAAATTGGATGCAAAATTCGACGTTTCTCTTTATAATTATTCAGTTTCAATGCAACTTTGGTCACGCATATACACATTCGTGTAAATGAACCTTCTGCACATGTGTGTTGCATTGTCTTAACTATATACTGATGAAAACAGTGTAGTATTGATAAGTTCATGCTGCATATATACTACTGGTTTCTATCGTGTTACATTCTAGTGCATGAAACATTCATGTTTATAAAGTTCCATTTTTAATAGTACTGATAATTCTGTTTGTTTTGTCTTTCAACACGATACCATAATAGTTTATCCCATTTTGATATGTCTATACCTCTATCTAGACACACATTCGTAGATCGTGTAGAAAACTCGAAATATGGTAATATATGTGACTGAGTGGTAGCCCTCTAATGCTAACTTTACTGGTTCATATGGAGAAGATCGCAACACAGTCATTAAACTGATCTACCAGACGAATATTGTAAACTAATTGTATATATACGACATTATGTCTGCATATAGTAAATTTAAGTGTGGAGTTGCCTCCAATTTTATAGAAACTGGAAGGATGTACGTCTAAGGTTAGAAGATCGTAAATGTCCGGTGTGCAGTTTGTTGGGGTATGAACGGCATTTACTATTACAATGTGCAATGTGTACCTTAGAACTCTCTAAATATATGAGCAAATGTGATCAACTCATTGTTCTGCTTATTAGCCTACCTCTAATGAGAAATATGCCTAATCCTGTTTTAATATACGTTAACGACACTATTCTTATCATTGTAAATAATGTATGTTATAGTTTATGTTTGTTGAGTATTCGTATGTTTAGTTGTCATAAGAAATAGCTGCTAATTAGTTCACTTCACTCTCGATCTGATCGAGGTTGATAATTGATATTTTAAAATATCAATCGAAACATATGCATTTTATATCTTTATTTATTCATTTATATTTAGCAAGATAATATTAAACTGTTTCGTGGTTTCATGTTTTAAATACGTTGATTAAATCTACTGTAATTATTATATATAGTCTTAATGCAATACTCAATGTATGATATCGTTGAGGAATGTGTCAGTTACTATAAGATGTATGCATACCCGACCTTCCATCAACATCAGTAGCTAGTGTGATCATGGGATGTCATTGAGGAATGTGTCAGTTACTATAAGATTTATATATACCCGACCTTCCATCAACATCAGTAGTTAGTGTGATCATGTGATCATAGGATGTCATTGAGGAATGTGTCAGTTACTATAAGATTTATACATACCCGACCTTCTATCAACATCAGTAGTTAGTGTGATCATAGGATGTCATTGAGGAATGTTTCAGTTACTATAAGATTTATACATACCCGACCTTCCATCAACATCAGTAGTTAGTATGATCATATGACGTCATTGAGGAATGTTTCAGTTACTATAAGATTTATACATACCTGACCTTCCATCAACATCAGTGTGGTCATATGATGTCATTGAGGAGTGTATCAGTTACTATAAGATTTATACATACCCGACCTTCCATCAACATCAGTAGCTAGTGTGGTCATATGATGTCATTGAGGAATGTGTCAGTTACTATAAGATTTATAAATACCCGACCTTCCATCAACATCAGTAGCTAGTGTGATCATGGGATTGTCATAGAATGACACGAGGGCCAGCTTCTCTCAGGGTCACGGATACCAGGATCAAGTGTATTCATAAAGACTAAGCAGATTTACAAATGTTAATATACATAAAACAACACTAGCAACAAAGACAATGAATGGTAGGAGACGTATGTTTGTCCGTAGTTTGGCTCTTCACAGATGGTGGCTTAACTTCCGGTATAGAGTCCGGTCTACGGCTGGTAATGCCGTTAATTGATGTAACAGTTCCGAGATCTAAATAACTGCCGTTACAACACTCGACTTTAACGTTTAGGCTATAGTGCGCCTATTTAAACATTGGCACGTATGGCCATCACAGTGCTATAATGCACATAGTTAAGACTGGCAAGTATTGCCTTCACAGTGCTATATAATGCACACTTTAAAAGATTGGCAAGTATTGCCGTCACAGTGCTATATAATGCACACTTCAAAAGATTGGCAAGTATTGCAGTGATAGTTCACTAAATTTACAAAGCACAATATGATGAACTCCCTGCATCCTAAGGACCCTGTCCACTGACGGCGGACTCGATGCCGCTCAGCTACCGCTACCCGCTGACACTCTCCAGTCTATGGAGGTCACCAGCTCACGCCGGCAAACTCTCCCAGTCGGCTCGTGCCCCAGCTCGTTCTCTCGAACGTTCTGAACCGGATCTACGCCCCTGAGCTACACCTCTCACGGCTCCTGGTTCATGCTTGAAGCGACCATATATGTCGCATGTACTATTCACAACATTCAATTGTGATGTTCCGGAAGTAATCTCAGTGCAATGTGCGGGTGTCCATATTATAGCGTCCTCGCTGAATACACGCACGATCGTTTCGTGTGTTTCATCAGCCGATATAATACATACAATATTGACTGCACATTCTAACAGGCCCTGGAGGTTAATTTCACTGATAAAGGGAACAGTGATTTGAACAGAATAAACCCAAATCTGCTAATACTAGTCGGATTTATATCACATAAACGGGAATTTCCATTATAAGTGATATATAATAATACACCACTGTCCTTTATCTGGTATAGATACATTCGTCCTAATTTATGATAAAATCACTGAATAAATGTTTCAATGGTACGACAAAATGTTCTGAAACCCTTTGATAAAGAGGCCCCAACTACACAGTAGTTAATATGGTCACTTTCATTTTGTTACATACTTCCTTCCCGGGGTAAAAGTGTTTACACTTTTATTTAAAATTACACAATGAAATAATAAACCTTCCTCTCATAGCGAGGCTATTTACAACATATCTCAGGGAATAATTAAATCTCTATCATACCGTTTACAAGATACGAATATACTACACTGTACAGTCTCCATAGCACTTATATACATACTCCCTACTTCTGTCCTACCCTACTCAAATAGTCTGCGCCTACATTGTCCTTTCCTTGTATGGCCTTGATTCTAAACCTATATGGTTGAAGTTGTAAGGCCCATCTCATAACCCTATAGTTGGTTAGTTTGGACTTATTCATGAAGAGCAACGGCTGATGATCCGTTTCCAGCATACATTCCTTGCCAAACAGATACCTATGGAATTTTGCAACACCCCATAAAACGGCCAAACATTCCGTTTTCAATAACGGAATAATTCTTTTCCCTGGCCAGCAACTTTCTACTGGCGTAAGCAATTGGCATAGTTTGCCCCTCCTGTTCTTGCAACAAGATTGCCCCTAATCCTAATTCGGACGCATCGGTCCTCAGAATAAATGGGACGTCTAATTCGGGGAGTTTTAAAATGGGCGGACCTACTAGTCTCTCTTTCAAAGTGTTGAAAGCCCTTTCCTGACATTCTTCCCATATGACCTGGTTTGGCTTCACCTTCTTAGTCAAATCACTAAGAGGGGCCGCAACCGCAGAAAAGTTGGGGATAAATCTCCTATAAAATCCCACCACACCTAAAAATGACCTCACCCCTTTCTTGGTGGTAGGCCGGTCAGCTTTCTGAATTGCCTCAATCTTAGATTGCACAGGCCTCAAAGTATGGGACTCCCCAATCACATGGCTCAAGCAGTCGATGTTCTGATACCCTATCGAACATTTCGCAGGGTTCGCCGTCAATCTAGCACCTCTTAGTCTATCTAAGACTTGTCGTAACGCTATCAGATGCGTCTCCCAATCTATTGAAAAGATCAGTATGTCATCGACAAAACTGTCGGCACAATCTAATCCTTTCAATACCTTGCGAACTAGTCTACACAATGTAGCTGGTGCAGTCACTAACCCAAACGGCATCTTTCTAAATCGAAATAAACCCTCTGACGTTTGAAATGACGTTATATTCTTGGCGTTCTCGGTAAGCGGAACTTGCCAACATCCCTTGGATAAATCGATTTTTGAAAAGTACTTGTATTTGGACAATTTGGAAAATATCTCCTCTATATTTTGCATTGGTTCGGCATCAAACACCGTGACCTTATTCAGTTGCCGGAAGTCAATGCAAAATCGCATGCTCCCGGCCCTTTTCCTAATCATGACTATAGGAGAGGAAAATGGTGCGTTAGATTCCTTAATAACGCCCACATCTAACATGTTCTGTACCTCCTCATTGACAACGTCCCTAGAATGGTAAGGAAGTGGGTACCCTTTAATACTAGGTACCCTTCAATACTAAGTGTTAAATACTGAATGTCATGCTCAATTAAATGAGTGATACCCGGCATGAAACTTAATGTGGATGAGAACTCTCTTAAAATCTAATGTACATCTGCTCTCTGAGTTTCTTACAGGGAGTAACAAATGTACTTGCAGAAGGGTTAGCACATGGATTGGTTGAGGTACTCCGGTACTTGGAGAAGGGTTAGCACATGTATTGGTTGAGGTACTACGGTACTTGGAGAAGGGTTAGCACATTTATTGCTTGAGGTACTCCGGTACTTGTAGAAGGGTTAGCACGTGTATCAGTTGAGGTACTCCGCTACTTGGAGAATGGTTAGCACATTTATTGGATGAGGTACTCCGGTACTTGGAGAATGGTTAGCACATGGATTGGTTGAGGTACTCCGGTATTTGTAGAAGGGTTAGCACATTTATTGGTTGAGGTACTCCGGTACTTGGATAATGGTTAGCACATGGATTGGTTGAGGTACTCCGGTACTCGGAGAAGGGTTAGCACATTTATTGGTTGAGGCACTCCGGTACTTGGAGAAGGGTTAGCACATGTATTGTTTGAGGTACTCCGGTACTTGGAGAAGGGTTAGCACATGAATAGGTTGAGGTACTCCGGTACGTGTATAAGAGTTAGCACATTTATTGGATGAGGTACTCCCATTGTTGGAGAAGGATTAGCACATGTATTGGGTGAGGTACTCCGGAAATTGGAAAAGGGTTAGCACATTTATTGGTTGAGGTATTCCGGTACTAGGAGAAGGGTTAGCACATGTATTGGTTGAAGTACTCCCGCAGTTGGAGAAAGATTAGCACCTGTATCGGATGAGGTACTCCGGTACTTGGAGAAGGGTTAGCACATTTATTGGTTGAGGTACTCCGGTACTTAGAGAAGCTTGGAGAAGTGTTAGCACATGTATCGTTGAGGTACTCCGGTACTTGGAGAAGGGTTAGCACATGTATCGGTTGAGGTACTCCGGTACTTGGAGAAGTGTTAGCACATGTATTGATTGGGGGTACTCTGGTACTTGGAGAAGGTTTAGCTTATACAATTATTTGCACTCATTTATTTTAGTACTGTCAACATTATTTCATACCGCTCGCGTCACAATGAGGGAGAGAGAAGGGGCAATGGTGAATGTTATAAGTGCTTTGCACATGTGTACAACCGTAATGGTTACAGCTTGACGCCAACATCGGGCCTTTCACACTAGGACTGCCCTATCAAGACTTCCACATCACACTTCCGGAAAGGTCAAATGATTGTATACTATTGTATGATGGCTATCTCAATACTATCTATAAGTTGCTAAAGCTTGTTTCCCTCGTTGTAGAATAAATAAAAAGTGTTTACAGTACGTAGACTAAGGTAGGGATTGTTTGTGAACACCAACATTTAAATAAAACACGGAATGACCGTGTGGACAATACACTAGTCTAGGGAAATGGCTAGTGTGGTAGCATACTGCTTTAATTTGAATAGGAAATTAGTACTGTGCTACCATAATTCATTAATAGGGGCAACTAAGTATATACATACACTATGTAAGGGCCTAGGGATCAACAGTACATACATATACTATATAAAGGCCTGGGTGTGTTGCCAAGGGCTGATATATATATTTTGAAGGTTCTGTGGTGTTAGCACACTGATTTAAAACGTTGGAGAAGGGTCTCGTGACGGTACCGCGGTACATAAGTAATTTCGAGACGTGTCCGATGTACATAACATAGGGAACGGAACACTGTGAACATGTACGTTGATTAAAATATAAATATCACAGGTGGAAAACACAGTTACAAGAAATGGACTTGTACTAAAATAATATCTTACAATACTCTTTCTCTTGGTGCTACACCGATAGCCATTACATAGTAATTATGCGTTAATGTCGATGGTTCGCCAATAAATATAATCCCTACCTCCGTCTATGTAAGTTATGGGAGGATCGCAACATGATAAATATTTACATCCCATATTGCATCCTTAGATGAACATATGACGCCCTGCTTGTAAACTACGGACGTGTATTCACATCGTTAGACAGAATTCATCCAAGGCTATACTATTTACTTGTTACGACACGGGGTAAGATGCAAATCTTGACTTCATTTTAAATACAAAGTGTGCTATACTTTCTTTGTGTCATTGAACAAAGATTTAATGTAACAGTTACTATACGTAACTGTATGAACCTCGTTCTACGTAGTAGCCTTCGGCGTCCACTCACTTCAACCAAACTGTAGTTCATTTATTAACCCATGATTCATTCTTTAAATATGTGAATATTAGAGTTCCATACCATGGGTCTTCTCAAGGATGCTTAAGTAAGTGGGTACCCGTCTATATACTGCTAGTCCGCCTCCGTGGTTAAGTGGTTACGGTCGCTGACTTGTATACCACTGTAACATATCATCACTGATAGTCACGGATTCGAGTCCCGTTCAATCAGTGTCTCTTTATATGAAAATGTTTGTAGTTTCTTACGAAGGTCAGTGCACAATGTATTCGTTAGCCGCTAGATCCTGGGTAGAAATGCGTTGTTATTTAATCTGCCCGTCGGCCATATGAGCAACCGATAGCGACGTTAAATAAGCTTATATATATAGTATGTACACACGATGGTTAAACATATATCTCACTGAATATACTATTTACATGTATATTCGTTTATTTACGCTCGCATTATGCTGGGTACAAGCGACAAGGAAGTTTAGATAGTGCGAAATGTGCATACCTACATGTAGAACGTTATCAACTGATTTTAAAGCAATTAAACAAAATAACGAGTATGGAACTTCAGATTGTGTTACTTATATATGGATTATGTTATGCACTTGGTAATATTTTATATTTGGTATCTCATGTTGTAAGCTAATGGACCAATGTTTGAAATATGCCCTTCCACCATAGTATAATTTAGTGAAATAAGACATATTGTAAATATGTGTAAATGTATTGGTATTTAATAACGGGCATCGATCCATATGATTGACTACTTGATAAACACGATTTCTATAGAAGAGCGAAGATGCTTTATACTACCTACCAACCCACCACTCGTTGTTATTGTAACACCAACGTCGTAGCAACCGTGGCAGAGTGGTTGTTGACTGCATGTCACATGCCCCTGAGCGTTGCAGGTTCGAATAACACAATAGGTGTCTAATTATTTCATGTAATGGTGTTATCCTGATTGCTTGTGGAAGGTCGGTGGTTCTACTAGGATGCCCGCTCGTGTCTGAAATACTGTATTATGGGCTCCGTGTCTTCCTGAACCACTAACATGCCCTGGAAGTGTAGCTAAAAAACAAACGAAAACAATACATCAACATTCCTGTCAGGCTGAGTAGATTTACTTCCGGTACAACGGCTGCACTGATATGTTACGACTTTTTCCTTCTATACATTATAATCGTGTTACATTCATGTAACGTTTTATAAAGAGTGTAATATGTTACCCTATCACCCTGCACAAGTATTACACGATTGGAAAGTGCGACATGTTTTTGTTTGTCTCATCGAAACAAATAATTAATGTAAATATAAGTAATGAATCACGAGTTAATAGTTTCCATTTGGGTTATGAACTACATTGTGTGTGCTTAAAGTTACCGTGTATACATTCGGCTTCCACGAACCTTAAACACGCCCAATGTTGTTTATACCCCAATGGAAACTATTAACTCGCAATTCATTCCTTAATTATACAATGCATTGCATGACTGGTGCAATTTAAACGATATGACTTCAATGTTACTGCCAAATATGCTGCTCAAAATGCAACATGGGCATTGGAACTGCTCATTGCTAAATGTAAATTAGATGGTGTGTACTATATAATGTATTCATCACTCTGGCTTGTGGTTGCTTATTGTGTCAGTTTTCATGTATTAATGCAATCCAAAATCTTGCCGAACGTTTATACTTCTTATCTCTGGGGAAATGGGTTTGCTATTTCCAACTGTGCGTCAATACAAACTATGTAGGGAATGTTCGAATATTCTAATGTTGTAATAGGATTCCAATATAAAACAGTTCTCTAATAATGTTCAAATAAAATGTTATTACATATAAGTTAAATCATACACTAGTTGTTTTAAATCCAGTATCTTGGTCCAGATGTGTCTACAGTCATCCCGAGTATGGCTCCAATTAACACAGCATGGTGATCACAAGTGGCTCATAGTCGCAGGTGCTTCTTTAACTCAGAATGTCATGTGCTATGAAATTAAACTTCTTAGACTATAAAACGCCTTAGAACCCATATAATGGCGGGTTCGAAATTATCACACATATCCAAAAGTGGCACAAATGACAGAGACATTGTTGGATGTTCCAGCAACGTCGGTTCCATCCGACCCCAATAAAAAGAGATTGCGTTACAATGTAAATTTGTTGAAATATTAAATTCGTGTTTCCCATACAGAGACATCTTAGTTTCTCGGACCCACCAACCACTACATTGATTCTGTATAGTTAGTGAACAACCAACACAAACCATAGTTATTGTTTATGACACGTGCTGTTTACGTCCACAATGGTCGGAAATGCTGAAAGTTGTCCCCCAAATGAATGTTCACTGTTTCTAAATAGAGGCTAAACCCTATCATTTCAAACCAATAACAGTAGACTTTACGTATATATTTTCTATCAAGCCATCGTTTTCAATCGGAAAAGCTTCTACGTCACAGCGTTAGAAAAACAGATGTCAGCAAATGTGTGAATTGAAAAATTAAAGTCAACAGTGAATAATCTAATATTCGTTCCGATAATCATTCGAATGTCAAAATCACAAAAAAACATTGCATAGTATACAATTATTCACTTCTCTGCATGTCCATAGTTTTTGATATACCGATACTTCCAATGTAGACACTTTAGTGTGTGTTTGTTTATTATAGTGTCATCCCTATTAATTTTAAAAGGCCAACCATTTCTGACTTATGGGACACCTGTTTTTAGGAACATTAGTACTTCCCGAATCCTGTGCTTGTATGTCAGGCTGGTAGACAATCGGTATCCATTATTTAACTAGATGGCGGCTCACCAACCGGCCATATCAGAATTAACCCCTGACTAGGTGCGAAGCATCTACCTCCCTCTCTGTAGGGGGACGCTTTAACCACTAGGTCACGGATACGGTATACTATTCTACTATATAATAATATGCTGTCCGATTAATAGGCTCGTTTCTAACCAATGCAACCCGGTTCGATCCTCGGACGGGGAAGTATGTGAGATGGAACGGTGGTCGCCATATCGGACATGTGGGTTTTCTCCGGGTACGCCTGTTTCCTCCCACATGAATGACCACATTTACGCCTTCATCTGCGCCAACGAGAGCGATTAATATAAGTTGTTTAAGCTTGTTTCACAATCGTTAAATATCGTAAAATAAATAAAGTTTAAAGGTCTTAACGACTGTACGTGTTTACGAATTTTGTATCGGTTATTCACATATGGCAATACGATTAGCAAGGCTTGACTAGAGGTGGGGCACATTCACACTACCACAAGAGAACCGTATCTGTTTAAACACATATACAATGCTTGATAACGCCAAAGCGTTATACCCTAGCCATTAATATCTTTATTGAATAATGGAATGTGATAACTGCTTCAATTAATAAATTAACCAAACAGTTGATTTCTAATATATCGTTTTAGCTCGGATGTCAATAACAGTAGGATGTTCCATCAATTGTCCACTTGTATTAGTATAATTATACACATTTATTTTAGCTCGATTGCGAAACAAGTTCTTACAAATTATATTAATCACTCTCGAGACCTCATTCCTGATGGAATCCATCACAACGAGGGAGGGAGAAGACGCATGTGGCATTACAATGCATTGCCTAAGCGCACGATCGTAACTGTTCCAGCGGGGCTCGAACTTCGTATCTTGTAAGTCAGGATAAAGCATAACCCGAAAATCGTATATAGAAATTAGAAAATCACACACACACGCAAACTTTATAAATATCTATAAGTGCATAAAGACTGATAATTAGCAATAAAAATAAAACGATTGTCTTCCATTCCTGATATACCCTTCTGCGCATGCTATAACTATAATATATTACGACTGTCAATTATCTTAGGACACTGACAAATCATACTTGTTTTGAGTTAGATAGATACCGACACTGATTTTCTCAACTAGCGTTACCGTAAAGCTTGCTTAGATCTCGTTACTAACTATATGTGAACGTATTGTGATAAAATGTCGCTACACACCGTCCTAGATGTTTTACGACACACGCACACTCGTCCTGATACACTCGCATGGTTGTATAGCGCGTTGAGGAGTATGGGCCTTCATGCTCCTCTTTGTTTATAATCCTGCTCATGGACTTATATTTTGTTGTCCACTTTGCACTTTTAATTGTCAATATCCTCATGTCTTCCAAATACCTTGCTAGAACCTGGTATATGTATTCTCTTTCAGCTGCTACTCTGAATAGCTTCAGTCTGGAACCTGGAAGTGTAGCAGAGAAAAACAGTGAAATCAGGATGATATGTAGTGTTACCATTTCATCCAGTGATAGCGTGTTAACCCTAGCGGTGTACAAGGGTGCAGTTACAGATGATGGGAAGATTGTATCATGCAATATTTATACTGGTGGTGGCTCATGCAACCATGAGGCAGATATCACAACAAGATATGCTGTGACATATGCTCAACAATCAGTGGTGGTTACAATTTCAAACCTGGAAATATCAGACAGAGGCAATTGGTACTGTGGTTTCAGTGGACAAACCAAAACCAAATATGTACTGCCAGTATATTGTAAGTATTCTAACTCTGTATTCTAATTTTTAATTTTAGAATATTTTTATTCTATGCTTAAATTATTCCGTTTCAGTCCAGATGTCTCCAGCAAGATGATTTGTCACAGGTTATTATACTCCAACGGTTTATGGCAATGGAGACATTACGAGTTACGCATGCCCGTCCGCACACTAATCGGGAATAATATAATCACTAATATGTGATGGATTGTATATATGTTTATACAGACGTTTGGTGCATGGACAAATGTTTGCGGGTTCAAATCCACAAAACTAAAAAACATTTTTTATTTTTTGTTTTTGTTTTTAAGAACACAATGATACACTATAATACACTATTGGCTTGATACTATACTATACATACAATAGTTGCTACGCCATTCGAAGCAAGTTTTAAAACGACACCCCGTTATTATCAAGGCTATACACAGAAGCTTGGGTTTGGACAAATGTTTGCGGGTTCAAAACCATAACACTAAAAAATATTTTTTTATTTTTTTATTTTTGTTTTTAAAAACACTGATACACTATTGGCTTGACATTATTCATACAGCATTTGTTTCGCCATTCGAAGCAAGCTTAAATTGTTTAAACATGCTTGGAATGGTGTAACACTTTAGTATTCTTAAAACACACCCCTCTCCAAAAGAAAAAGTGTTTTAGTTGTGTGGTTTTGAACCAGCAAACATTTGTCCAGACTCCAACCCTTTGTGGTCGTCTAGGGTTAGCTGCTATGTGGCTATATATTCTGTAACATGGCTACTGGGACAAAGGAGTGACGAATGGGATGGCCACGTGAGTACTCATATGTGAGGCCATCGGTCTGTCAGTCCATATAAGCCATGTTGCACATATAACTAAATATATCGTGAAACAGTTGATGTTGCTAGCCGAGTTATTTTGATTATTTTAGCAAAAGAAAATACCCATGGTATTGTGTAGCCTCTTTTAAGTATAAGTTTGTTAGAACATCCGTCAGTAGACACACAGATTTAACACATGTTGTCATGATGCATATGTTTTTAATATATATTTGAAGCAGTTTGGGGACATAGAGGAATCCAGATGTGTGTGCGTCATAGAGTGCATGTATGGAGAGGAGAACAACATATATATTATTATCAAATGAGCGTTGGATAGCCGGTGTTTAGCTATTATGATTTAACATGGTTAATAAATAAACGTAGAGAACAATGACGTAACAAATATAATACCTATACGTAAAGCTGTCCTTCCATATGTAGCATTTTGTGTTATGTCCATAGTGTCACGAATCTGTCAATATTGTCACGAATCTGTACATATTGTCACGAATCTGTACATATTGTCACGAATCTGTACATAGTGTCACGAATCTGTCTATATTGTCACGAATTATGTCCATATTGTCACAACTTCCTACATACAGTTGTAAATGAATGTGTATCAAACGTAAGGTAGCAGCACATGTTTACATACGAATAATGAAATATCGAATACATCTATATATTTAACTTTAACCTTCGACTGAATGAATAACTTGTTCCATAGTACTAGTGTTTTTCGCATAAAAGAAATGTCTAAATTTTCAGACTGACTGCTCTTATTTCTATGTTCATATCACCATTGAATCCATTGGCTATCACGACTTCCATGGTAATATTCATTCCTTTGTTGTATAGCTTACGATTATTGAATCGTTATGAGATCATATTGCTGGTCGATTGTTTGCAGAACCACACTCTATTTTGGACAATATTATCTGAACCAGCATATTTTACTGTTTAGAAGAACACTATGCGAACACTGTGTGCGCTATGCAAATGACGGTCCATGCGGTGTTTTTAATCATTTCATAATCAGTAGCCATAGTAACAATAATATAAGTTATATTGGCATTGACAAAAGTGACGTACACAATCTCGGCATTGACGTTTACGTATCAGTTTCATACGGCGGGAGGTTGGTGTACCAAGTACTGGTTAACTGCTGGAGCCTGTACAGGAAATGTGTTGCTCGGTACATTTCCCGCAGACGAGACATATGGTGTTGATGCAGGCGTAAAACCCGAACAAAGAAACAAACAAACTTATTTATCAAGTTTGATGATGTTATCTAGTGTATTATACTTGGTATGACGATATTCTGATATATGACCATACGATATCATTTACAATAGCAACCACATGATGTGTCATGTCGACATCGCGTAATGAACGGCACATTCCCCATGTTGTTATCTACCTAAGCACATGAGTTATACCGTTTATAATGAAATAATAATGAGTAAGGCAAACCCTACGCAGGCAGGTATTTCGGATTGTTGATTAGTCTGTAATTAGTTTGTTTGTGTCCGGTCTGTACGCCTTCAAGATTCCCATTACATCTGTATCAAATGTCCACCAAACGTCCTGCATAATTGATGTTCGATCATGTTCATTCAATGTCCCGGCAACACATGTCAAGTTGCTATATTCCGTGTCAATATTGCACAACATCAGCACATGTAATTTAGGATTCCAAAACAATCGTGATCTGACATTTTATATATCCTGAATCAAATCGGCGACTGTGGGTATTTGTCACATCGATCGACAGCTCCACTTAATGTGAAGTAACATATTCGTGTTATAGGTGTTAGATTTTTTGAAATCTCATACGATACACTCACCCATATACCCCGACGGTGCTGACTATAAATACAACTACAGGATTGGATGGATTGGTGTCAAGATCACAGTTGTTACACATGTAAACATGACATGCCCTTTCTCTGTTTGCATTTATGAAGGGATTATTTGTTTTCATCAACGAGAGACAATGTACTATAAAACTCACATGCATCTATATTCAAGGTCAACCTTAGTACAATGTATAACATAGTATTTAGATTGTGTGACATTTATAATCAGTGAATACTATGACTAATGCTGTGTTAATGGGTATACAACATCTGTTTCCAAATGCTCTTTCTGGGGTCATACTCCTGACAGTGTTGACATAGTTCTTGCTATTCGCGCCTATGTTTACGTTCATTAAAGTGCATTAACGTTTTATCAGTATGCCTTGCATGTGTTTGAGCGTCATTCTCGAGGTGATAACACGGCAGAATATGTGACATTGAATCTATTCATGTTTTATGGTTTCACCGCCAGCATATGTTCTCACTAGTATATGTTCGTACATTAGTATGCTTTATGTATGCTTCAGTGTCTCCTGTAGGACTAGCATTTGATGGAGGTTCAGCAGGAGGAGATCTGGCGGCAACAGATGTGACATTGAACTGTAAAACAACAACTTGTGTATTCCCATCACCAGCAGAATTTCAATGGTTTTATAAAAAGGTATGTTGTTATCTCAGAAATTTAGTATATGACACGAATTATCTGAACTGCACAATTGGATCTTCCATTTTCTCATTTGGAAAGACAGAATTACATAGAATGCGGAACAATGCCACTGTGTTCATAATTAACAATGTTCTGTTAGCTTGGACGAAAGAGTCTCCGAGGTTGATACAAAATTGGAGACTCCTTCCTAACTAAACCAACATTGCTACATTGTGAAGAATGATCTAATCTCTCTGATTGCTCCACAATCATCCATCTCACTCATATATTAACTAATCTCTCTGATTGCTCCACAATCCGCCAAATCACGCATGTATTATCTAACCTCTCTGATTGCTCCACAATCCGCCATCTCACTCATATATTAACTAATATATCTGATTGCTCCACAATCATCCATCTCACTCATGTATTATCTAATCTCTCTGATTGCTCCACAATCATCCATCTCACTCATGTATTATCTAATCTCTCTGATTGCTCCACAATCCGCCATTTCACTAATGTATTATCTAATATCTCTGATTGTTCCACAATCCGCCATCTCACTCATGTATTATCTAATCTCTTTGATTGCTCCACAATGCGCCACCTCACTCATGTGTTATCTCTTCATACTTGGTTTTCTCCTGTAAGGTTGTCTAATGGGTATACCATCATTAATGGTTATATGATGTTCTAATATGTCTTTTCTAACAATATAATTATGTGAAACTATTAGAAAATATGTGCTCCAATGTTGAACTTTTTATCCTTCTAATTGTGCTTGAGAACATTGTACTTATCTACAGGCTGAGTGAACCTGGATTTAGAGAAGATATACCCGGTTTTCATGAATCAACTACCTTTACTTCTAGAAGTGAACACATACAATATTCTGTTCAATGTGTATAGTATATGCAGTCATATTGACTGGGATCCTTGTTGTAGTACCTGTATGTTCGTGTGTAACAACTGCAGTATAAATATATAATTCCAATACTTGCGGTATCTCGTTGTAATGACTGGTTTGTTGTCATATTATTGTCATCCTTCCTAAGCATAACCTAGAATAGTTTAGTTGTAGATTGAACCAGCGCTATGTTTGATTATTTCACTGAAATCAACATTTTCATGGCATCCCAATCTATTTTAAATGGACCATATGAAGCAGACAACTTACCTGTATTGTACATGCACTATGCGTTAACATTCTACCAATTCATGTTGGTACTTCGGTTATAATTAAAATGGGAATACATACACGTGTTTCTAATTACATTATCTTAGATCCACTAGCACCGACACTATCTAACTTGACATCATTAATGCAAATGTGTGTCAATTATCCAACGGATGCGCATTTGAAGTGTGGTGCGTGCTGTGTGCTTGTCACCGTCCACCTTTGTCATTGTACTGGAGTGTGCAAGTCTTCTCCGCAGCCTTGATAAGACTTATGTGGAGCCTCGTATTTGACATGACACGGATATTGAGATACTCATATGCTCCAGCTACTGTACCACAGTGTGCTCGGATTAGATATGTCTCTAGACTTGCAACATTCATAGACTTCGTGCACAAGAACAGATCACCGTTCAATGGGTAAACAGCTCGGGTTGGGATCCCCGATAACGATCCTCCATGTGCTACCAGTGTAGGTCGTCATATGATCGAGGTAGCCGTAACCTAAAACATAGAAAACAGAGGATAGGGCAACATTTATGTACTCTCGTACAAACCATAGATGGTCCATGCATCCAACGTAATAAGCTTAAAAGGAAGACTAGTACAAAGTAATTCGAGTTGGAGGCGATGGTAATTGCAGGGGAGTAATAGGAAAGGAACAGTTGATTGTATTCAAAATGGTCTCAACATTTCTAGAGGCCACGGGAAGCACCGGTCGCTTGTATCAGCATTGGACGTTCTGACGAAACGCGCATACCAGAGGTACATACAGCAACAGCAAGATGATTTGGCGCAGATATTGGGCTTTGAGGAACGGGTGAAAATCAGTATAACCGGAAGATCACAGATTAGCTACTAGAGTAGAACACTTGATATGGATCTCACATTTATGGATTTCTTAAACTCTGAGAGAGGCCAATAACATTTATATAGAGGAGGTCACTGAGCCGCTTCATACATTGGTATTCCACGATTGATCATGTTCATCATTCACGTTGGGTCTCAGTTTATATCCGTGATCTAGATAGTCAATAGTCACATCATTTACATTAACTGGGCTCAGCAAGGGCAACATTGTTACACTGAACACCACCATTACATGTTAATTCATGAATCATACACGTGAACGACTTGTCCTGCTCATACCGAGGTGAGTAACACAGGGCTATCATAAGCTTCTGTATTATAGTCTAGATTTAGATGATGCCCTGGAAGTGTTATTGTTTAATGTACATGTATTCGGTGTCAGACTACATAAATTATGTACATTCTCGGCACAGTATGCCCGAGTATAGGACGTCAAACATAGTTTGTGTTATTATAAGGAATAGTGTACGATTTCAGACTAATTCCCAGTGGCTGTCCTATACAACGACTTCTGTAACAGGGTCACAAGGTTCTTGCAGCGGCGAGGAGAGGATATACAGTACGACGCTAAGCTTACCTAGGAACTCGACATGGCCCTTACAACCATCCAATATGGATACCACCGTGGCTTTACAATGTAGAATGGAATTTGTTACATTGACATCAGCATTACAGACAGGACAAACTGGTGATGTCATTTATGCAGGTAATTTGGATTAGACCAATATGAGATAGTAGTTGGACTTACATGATGCTTGGTCGATGTCTAGAAACATTTCCTTTTCAGCAATCAATTTCGTTATCCGCAAGGGACAAACTGTTACTCTAGGTTAGTATATGATGTTCCTGATAGGGAATTCCAAATGTTACAGACTTTAATTAAACTAAATATACAATGTAACATCATACAATCCTTTTATATTTGAATCTTTATTATTGTATCATAACATTATATTGTGAAGCTTAAATATGATCAGTCAGGCTGACTGTGGTAATACACATTTTTAGTTCACATCCATGTATGTCAGCACATTTAAGTTTTTCATTGACACTACATTTAAATCAGTTCGTTTGTACTCCCTAGTTATATACACTTCTGTGTTTGTCTCATTTAACATTGACCGATAAAATAAAGTTGGTTGTTTAATTGTCGTAAAACTGGGACATAAATATTCTGTTTTATCATGTCATGTGCCGATTAATGGAAGTGGCAAAATCACCCATGGTTGTAATTAGGAGTCAAATTATTGCCAGGTTATTGCATTTGGACTGAATGAACAGTTCGCATTACGGAATAACGTGTTGGTCTGGTAATAGTGGTCAACGACCATTGGAATATATAGGGGGGAACTATTCCGTTATGAAAGCATCATTCGAAATACCGGGGTGGTCTCGAATTCGGTGTGTTCGCAAATAGATTGTCACGTGTTGAACACAATACTGTGTTTTACTATTAAACAAACGTACTCTATAATAAACTATATAATACCTCATATCTCAGAGGTAACATCAACAGTAAATATGTCTCCCCTTATGGGGGAAACCTATGTTTGTGCCATTGTTGTATGGCTGTCTCTCTGTCTGTCAAGCCTTTGTATGTATTGTCAAGTTCGAGAATCCCTAAGAATAAACTGATAGTTACTAAGATTGCCCTATACCCTCCACTAATTATCTCCAGGGAATGATGTATTCATTCTATATATGACGTAAACTTGGTACAGGTATCAAATGGGAAACAGTCTTGGATGTAGTTCTGTCAATCCTACCAATAATATGGCTATGTAATCTGATAGCTATGTATTACTTAGCATGTATGCTGTGCATATTGTAATCCCGTTCCGGTTGGATGCATTGGTTGTGGATATACGGCCAGTTGAACATTTCTATGGCATGACGCGGGTTCATGCTTCATCTCCTAAGCGCCTTCTTGCATATGAACGCTGTTTTAAGCATTAGTATGATGTCACCCCATGGTGGATTTTCACCAAACTCGGCAAGAATCATTGAACTAAAGTTGGCATGCAGCTATTTATCAAACGACTAATGAAACAACTATACTGACTCCGAACATGGTGATGTTGGGTATAAACGCCATACTTCCAGTCGAGATTGCATTTGGTAGCAAGTTTCCCAATCAGAATATGTGTATTCATACAGAATATATTACCGGTATGTTAGAGGAAGGAATGTACACTGTTGTTTCTCTGAAACACATTGGTGCTCTAAATGTATTAAGCAATACTAAATAGTTGTCTAAATAGTTGCCTATCCATACCTATTACAATACATAACTATCATTTAGAAAGTGGTCTGAACTACTGATACAGTCAAATTGATGCTAAGATACCACCCAAGTGACAGAGTAAATGCGGTATCGTTATAAATGGTTTCATAATGCAAATTCGGATGTACAACGCAGCAAGAGAAGGTCGGCTTTGGCACATGGCTTTGATATGGTTATATCTAAGATAAAAGTACTAAACTCAGGGCATTAGTTGTATGATTGGTGTCCATTTTCAATTTCAACATATGAACTATCCTAGCTTTGTACATATATGCATGTGAGTAAATGTCCATAAATACTATATTAAATATATGGACCATGTTCCATTTGTTCATATATACTCCGTCAGTGTCTAAAGAAGCACTCACCTGTCTGTATTTGATATAGACTAATTATATACTTGATACAGCACTAGTACCTGTGCTTCAACCTCAGCACTGAAGCTGACAAACAGTGCCTGTAATTCCACGACGTTGTCTAACCTGACACTTTATGTTGCACATCTTCCGCTTTGCGTTTCAGAATATTTTTCTCATTACATTTCATAGAGTATTCATAAATTCCAATGACTAAATGTGCCAATGACTAAATGTTGAGTACATTGTAATTGTGTTTTGTATTTGTGTTGTTGTTTTAGTTCAAGTGAGCAGTGTTACTCTCAGGGATGGAAACACTCTACCAACAAATTCAGGCACAATAACAGTAACCAGCAGCCTGAGTAAAACATTAACATGTTCTCCAAGCCTTAGTAGACCTGATTCTACAGTTGTGTGGTACATTGGTGAGGTAGAGAAACAGAGGTCCAATACGAACACAAACTATACACTTACACCGACAAACAACGATCACAATACACAGATCTACTGTAAAGCTTATAACTTCCAGTCTGAGAGTCAGGCTGTGTACTCCTACAAACCAATGTTATATGTTAGAGGTAAGCATATATGATGTATTGTAATATATTTACTGTACGGCTTATAACTTCTAGTCCGAGAGTCAGGCTGTGTACTCCTACAAACCAATGTTATATGTTAGAGGTAAGCATATATGATGTATTGCAACATATCTTATGTACGGCTTATAACTTCCAGTCCGAGAGTCAGGCTGTGTACTCCTACAAACAAGAGTTATATGTTAGAGGTAAGCATATCTGATGTATTGTAGCATATCTACTGTAATACCTTTAACCTTCAGTAAGAGTGTACTCGCATAATGCAATGTTAGAGTTAAGCATATGTGGTGTATCAGTTCTATTCTAACACGACCCAGCTAATAACATACATACAAAATCAACCGCTGGTTATTATGCGATATACCTACCTTGAACTATACTGCGCGCGCACGGTGTTTTGGCTATTCCATTTATACAATGCGTGTAAAGTTTTATGAATGAAAGTCACGTGATGTTTGTAAAAAATACTGTGGGAATTCGCGGAAGTGAGCTACTTTTAGAATCAGATAATCTCGTGTCCGTCTTGTTTTTTGTTAAGTAACGTTTCAGTTATTATTTGACAAAATAAATAAAATTATTGATCAGTTACAACATTTGTTCATTTATGCACTAGATTGATATTTTCCATAAACAAATTACGTCATATCCCCTTACGCGGGAGGAAATTTCGAAAGCCAAATGCAGCGGCGTTTGAAGAAAATACTCCTTTAACATTATTAGAAGTAAGTCGTGTTAGAATCGAAATAATAAGTATCAACCGTGGTATATCGCAGAATAACCCTCGTGTGTCGATCTTATGTGTATAAATATATCACTCAGGACTTCGGCCTTCGTGATATATTTCTACGCATAAGAACTTCAAACTCGGGTTATTCTGCGACATACCACGGTTGATACTTATCATTTCTTAAATATAACACAATATAGCGTAAATGTATAAAGGGGATTATGTTGTTTTGCAAATGTCGCTCAATCGGAAAGTCGGTTTTTTCGTCCCATGTTCATATCTGCTCCATATTGTCTAGTCCACTTTAGTGGAAAGCTAGACTAAGGAGTCATATTCCAGGTGACTCCAAGACATTATCAAGTTACAATATCAATGAAACATCAGTTATGTTCGCTAATTGACCCTGTAAGAAAATATGTATTAAAGGTGATTGGCTTAATTACATGGTTGTATTAGGTATGCAGACCAGTTTTAAAAATGTTTAAAGTTTATAATTTATTTATCTTGCAACGATTGCGAAGCAAGTTCTAGCAACTTATATTAATCACTAGTTGGCGCGGATGAAAGCGTAAATGTGGTCATTCGTGTGGAAGGAAACCAGAGTACCCGGTGAAAACCCACCTGTCCGATCTGGCGACCACCGTACCATCTCACATACTTCCAGGTCCGAGAATCAAACTCGGGTTACATTGGTGAGAAGCGAGTGCGCTAACCACTGGGCTAATCGGACATCCAAACCAGTATGTGCGTGCGAGCGTTAAATCATGTTATGGAAATATAGGTTGTGATTTAACCACATGACAGCTCTAGAGTAATTTTCCAAATAACACAGGATAGCAATATAATATTATCATATAACAATATATCTATATATAAAATATCGTCCATTCTATATTTATTATTATTACTACAGTACAAGTGAGCACTATAACGCTCAGAGACGATGCTACAACACCATCAACCAATGACAGAATGGAAGTTACAGAGAATCTGTCAAAGACACTGACATGTGACATCAGTACAAGTAGACCCCTAGCAACCATTGTCTGGTACATCGGGAATGCAGAAAAACAGAGGACAAATGATACACAATTAACGTTCACACCTGCAAACGATGACCATGATAAGCCTATATTCTGTGAAGCTTTCAATATTCAACCAGAAACTCAGGCATTGCAATCAAACAAACCTAAACTCTATGTTAGAGGTAAGGCATGGTGGTTATCTCAATAACAATGTGCTAATATGTTGCTGTCTGTTTTACGTTGTATTTATATAGTATGTGTGAGAATGAAACAAGCAATACACTATTATTACACTCAGCGAGTGGACGCGTGCGCGAATTTGTTGAGTGCGGTGAGGGAGGCGTGCCTCGTAGCCGAGTGTTTAAGGTTGTTCACTTGAAATAATTTACCCATCACCACTGCTGGTTCGAATCCCACTGGGGGTGTTTAATTAGTTCATGTGAGGAAGGTATCAAGCTGGAGTGTGAAAGGTCGGTGGTTTACCCGGGCGCACGTCCGTGTCTGAAATAATGCTCTAAAAGGCATTCGGGATCTTCATCCACAACTAATAGCCAGATAGTCGCCATATAACGAGAAAACTAAAGTTGTTTCTGCGATGAATTCATCTCAACATCTGGTTATGGAGCAACAGTAAAAACAAAGGAATCCACTATCACTATAAAATGCACGATCAATCAGACTTTATCTGCCACGGAGGTCGTAGAAAATCCAGCAATGAAATTCAGTTTTGAAGAGCATACATACATTTAATAGTTTTGCAATATACTTTGATACCTTATAATGTCCCTCCCAGAAAATATGAGAGACCTGATTTTAATAATTAGACACATTTAATAAGCTCTATGGTTTGAGGTCATGTCCTGCTATGGTTTACGCAAATGTTTACTTCACGTTCGTCCACTTCTGTGGCGGTGTTGTCAGCATTAGCCTCTCGTTTACGTTTTTATTTCCACCAACATCGACGTTTTATTTGAACCATTTTCTCAATTTAAGAACGGAACACCAGATGAAGTAAATCAAAATTATTATTATTTTAATTTTCATAATATCCAGTTTCATTTTTCACAACAAAATAATGATCCATATATATATTTTAATATCTCAATCGAAAGTTAGCCTAATGTAATTTAATAAATTGCTTTCGAATTTAATTGATTCCCATACTTTAATTATGTTTTGTTCCTTGGTAAATGTTAAGCAGGATTGTATATTCATGAAACCCATGAAATGCATGGATATCAGGTATTGTCATATTGGGAGTGCATCGCTTGGAGTAAATTGTTTGTGGAGTATTTCCAAAATGGGAGTAAGTGGTATCACAATTATACAATAATACAATAACATATCTCTCGCAATATCTTCGCGACAACTTCGGTTGTTTCTACCCTCAGGTTGGCTGGCTAACAAAACATGAGAACATTTGGGTATTCACTTAACTATTCATTTCTGAGATCGTTCTTACCATTTGTGAGATCGTTCTTACCATTTGTGAGATCGTTCTTACCCATTTGTGAGATCGTTCTTACCCATTTGTGAGATCGTTCTTACCCATTTTTGAGATCGTTCTTACCCATTTGTGAGATCGTTCTTACCCATTTGTGAGATCGTTCTTACCCATTTGTGAGATCGTTCTTACCCATTTGTGAGATCGTTCTTACCCATTTGTGAGATCGTTCTTACCCATTTGTGAGATCGTTCTTACCCATTTGTGAGATCGTTCGTACCTATTTGTGAGATCGTTTTTATCCATGTGTGTAAACGTTCTTGCCAATATATTTAGCGTATCTTGCTGCGATTTTCAGTAACATTAAACAAACTTATACTTTAAATAGGAACAGCTTTATGAACAATTATACTAACATTATGTGTTATCTACAATAATACTAAATTATGAATAACAAATAAATGTGTGTTGTTGTTCTAGTACAAGTGAGCAGTGTTACTCTCAGGGATGGAAACACTCTACCAACAGATTCCAGCACACTAACCGTAACCAGCAGTGTGAGTAAAACATTAACATGTTCTCCAAGCCTTAGTAGACCTGATTCTACAGTTGTGTGGTACATTGGTGGAGTAGAGAAACAGAGGTCCAATACGAACACAAACTATGTATTTACACCGACAAACAACGATCACAACAAACAGATCTACTGTAAAGCTTATAACTTCCAGTCCGAGAGTCAGGCGGTGTATTCCTACAAACCAGTGTTATATGTTAGAGGTAAGCATATTTGATGTATTGTAGCATATCTAATGTACTGCTTATAACTTCCAGTCCGAGAGTCAGACTGTTTACTCCTACAAACCAGTGTTATACGTTAGAGGTAAGCATATATGATGTATTGTAGCTTATCTACCCTAGGACTGATTGTAGTCATACAAACCAGTGTTATATGTAACCAGCATATTTATATGATATATAATTGTACAATATCTACTGTAAAACATATTTCTCTAAGGGTATGGATAAACACATTTTGTAATTTTGTTATTATGCTAGCTGTATCGGATGTATTGTTTAGCACAACTCAATGTATTTTCAAAGATACATTCTTAAGTTATGTAAGCTTCAATAGTCTGACAATGATGGACATTTGTTGGCATGTGATTTATTATACATTGTTAGACATACAGTCAACTTGTATGATGGACATATGTTGGCATGTGTTCTAGTATACATAATAAGTCATGCAGTCAACTTGTATGATGGCTTTATATTGGCATGTGTTCTAGTATACATAGTAAGACATACAATCAACTTGTATGATGGACATATGTTGGCATGTGTTCTAGTATACATAATAAGTCATGCAGTCAACTTGTATGATGGACATATGATGGCATGTGTTCTAGTATATATTGTTAGACATACAGTCAACTTGTATGATGGATATATGTTGGCATGTGTTCTAGTATACATACTAAGACATGTAGTCAACTTGTATGATGGACATATGTTGGCACGTGTTCTAGTATACATAGTAAGACATGTAGTCAACTTGTATGATGGACATATGTTGGCACGTGTTCTAGTATACGTTGTAAGACATACAGTCAACTTGTATGACGGACATATGTTGGCATGTGTTCTAGTATATATTGTTAGATATACAGTCAATTTGTATGATGGACATATGTTGGCATGTACTCTAGTATATATTGTAAGACATACAGTCAACTTGTATGATGGACATATGTTGGCATGTGCTCTAGTATATATTGTAAGACATACAGTCAACTTGTATGATGAACATTTGTTGGCATGTGCTCTAGTATATATTGTTAGACATACAGTCAACTTGTATGATGGACATATGTTGGCATGTGTTCTAGTATATAGTGTAATACATACAGTCAACTCGTATGATGGACATATGTTGACATGTGTTCTAGTATACATTGTAAGACATACAGGCAACTTGTATGATGGACATATGTTGGCATGTGTTCTAGTATATAGTGTAATACATACAGTCAACTCGTATGATGGACATATGTTGACATGTGTTCTAGTGTACATTGTAAGACATACAGGCAACTTGTATGATGGACATATGTTGGCATGTGTTCTAGTATATATTGTAAGACATACAGTCAACTTGTATGATGGGCATATGTTGGCATGTGTTCTAGTATATATTGTAAGACATACAGGCAACTTGTATGATGGACATATGTTGGCATGTGTTCTAGTATACATTGTAAGACATACAGGCAACTTGTATGATGGACATATGTTGGCATGTGTTCTAGTATACATTGTAAGACATACAGGCAACTTGTATGATGGACATATGTTGGCATGTGTTATAATATATATTATTAGACATACAGTCAACTTGTATGATGGACATATGTTGGCATGCGCTCTAGTATATATTGTTAGACATACAGTCAACTTGTATGATGGACATATGTTGGCACGTGCTCTAGTATATATTGTAAGACAAACAGTCAACGTGTATGATGGACATATGTTGGCATGTGTTATGCCATATATTGTTAGACATACAGTCAACGTGTACGATGAACATATGTTGGCATGTGCTCTAGTATATATTGTATGACATACAGTCAACTTGTATGATGGACATATGCTGGCATGTGCTCTAGTATATATTGTTAGACATACAGTCAACTTGTATGATGGACATATGTTGGCATGTGCTCTAGTATATATTGTTAGACATAATGTCATCTTGTATGGTGGACATATGTTGGCATGTGTTCTAATATATATTGTTAGGCATACAGTCAACTTGTATGATGGACATATGTCGGCATGTACTCTAGTATATATTGTAAGACATACAGTCAACTTGTATGGTGGGCATATGTTGGGACGTGCTCTAGTATATATTGTTAGACATACAGTCAACTTGTATGATGGACATATGTTGGCATGTGTTCTAGTATATATTGTTAGACATACAGTTAACTTGTATGATGAACATATGTTGACATGTACTCTAGTATACATTGTAAGACATACAGTCAACTTGTATGATGGACATATGTTGGCATGTGTTCTAGTATATAATGTTAGACATGCAGTCAACTTGTATGATGGACATATGTCGGCATGTGTTCTAATATGTATTGTTAGACATGCAGTCAACTTGTATGATGGACATATGTTGGCATGTGTTCTAATATGTATTGTAAGACAAACAGTTAACTTGTATGATGGACATATGTCGGCATGTGTTCTATTATACTAGTAGATATAGATACCCCTCCCACCGATTTATTTATTTATTATTTTATTATTTATGTATTTAATATTTCTTCCCAAAGCAATCCCCACGAGATATATAACTTACACTTACTGCTCGCTATATATATGTATGTATTTAATATTTCTTCCCAAAGCAATCCCCACGAGATATATAGCTTACCATTACTGCTCTCTATATATACGTATGTATTTAATATTTCTTCCCAAAGCAATCCCCACGAGATATATAACTTACGCATACTGATCGCTATATATATATGTATGTATTTAATATTTCTGCCCAAAGCAATCCCCACGATATATATAACTTACACTTACTGCTCGCTATATATATATATATATATATATATGTATTTAATATTTCTGCCCAAAGCAATCCCCACGATATATATAGCTTACACTTACTGCTCGCTATATATATGTATGTATTTAATATTTCTTCCCAAAGCAACCCCCACGAGATATATAACTTACGCTTACTGCTCGCTATATATATGTATGTATTTAATATGTACAGTGCAAGTAACGAGTGTAACACTGAAGCGAAGTACGACAACAATAACAACTGCTACAATACAAGTAACAGACAGTCAATCTGAAACATTGACATGTACAACTAGTACAAGTAGACCTGTAGCAACTATTGTCTGGTTTATCGGTGAAGTGGAGAAGAAAAGATCAACTACATTTACATTTGTACCGACAAACGATGACCATAATAAACAAATATACTGTAAAGCATTTAATCTTCAAGCAGAAAATAATGCAGTGTCTTCCAACAAACCAAGATTGTATGTTAGAGGTAAGTTATAGACAAGTACATGTTATATATCTGACCTCATGGTGGAAGTGGATATATAAAGTTGCCCCCTTCAACCTGTCTGGCACACTATTTATCGACCTCGTAGCACACGTACACGCACATGCACACGCACACACATTCTCCGATGGTCACGGGTTCGAGCCCCGCTCAGACTGTGTCTCATTTATATGAAACAGTAGGCAGTTTCTTACGGAGGTTGGTGCACCAAGTAATGGTTAACCGCTGGAGCCTGCACAGGAAAGGTGTCGTTAGGTAAGCTGCCCATCGCTCAAATGGGAAACGGGTAGCGACGTTAAATAAACTTAAATAATAATAAAATACACACACACGATTGTAATGGTAACTCGGGAATGGAACGTATGTCCATCACTCCGATGATACTAAATATTGCAGAAAATAAATCCGCGATGTATTTGTTTTGCATCGAGTTTTATATTTCTGTTGTCCCCAACGGCTTCTATCTGTGTCAGCATGCTTGGTCGGTGTATCTAAGCCAAAAACAAATCACATCTTTTCTTTGAGCATTTTGTAGACCAGGTAGGCCTGATACATGTCAGAACATTATATATATATATATTACTCGACTTCCCAGTTTGTATTTCTGTGGAGCGATTGTGGCGTAGAATCATAAACCAACTCTTTGTATTCATAATGCAGCAGAATGCTGGAAACGGCATCCTAATGTCCAAAACATATCCAGGGGACATGTCGGACAAACCTAGCTTACACCTTCGCTATCTCAGCTAATGCTACAGCGTTGCTCATTCAATTGCTCGCCTCCTCTTTTTGTGGTCTGACTATGGGTCTGCGAGTTTGCAGGAGTGAGCAATCTTGATTTATATTCATAGCATGTATAATTATATAGTTTTAGTATTAATGATATATGATGTTTAATATTTAAAAT
The DNA here is from genome assembly GCA_014843695.1 of Archivesica marissinica. NCBI lineage: Eukaryota > Metazoa > Mollusca > Bivalvia > Venerida > Vesicomyidae > Archivesica > Archivesica marissinica. The sequence goes on from CM026386.1 coordinate 94,210,806, forward strand.
GACACAGCGTGCAAGAACACAACATATTTCAGTATTAATGCATGTCCGTCCTATCCAGTGTCTCATTATCGCTCCTACATGTACTTCAAATGCACCCATCATGCCGACAAATAAGCTCATCGCGTACACTGTATATGTGTACTATTGCACCAAGACCACTACTAATCCATCATTCAGGACACAATATACCCTGAGGAGTAGATATGCTTTAATGAGGAGTTGAAAAGAGGACAATAAGCATGTGTATAGTAACTATATAGGTGGCGTTAAGTATAAATATGTACACACGTATCGCCCGCTCAAACTCAACACCTCCCATACATTTTATAGACGATAACACATGTTGATATATTGTTAAATTTGCTTTAATCGTTCATAAATTATTATTATTAAAGACACCAAAATACAGATAGTCCCGGTCATTGTTGTAAATCCTAGCATGTAGCACAACTTGTGAATAGTTTGTTAATCTTTTAATAGTTATTGAATTTGCGACCGATGATTACAATTTTCGTGCGTTTATTCTTCCTCTCCATTTCGATCTCTGCCCAGCTTTCTGCCTGCTGCATCCGCGTTAATCTAGTATCGATCTCTATGCCTGCTCCTGCCTGTGTATGATCAGAATTTATGCCAGTGTCCGTATCTTTACATCCGCTCGCAGTTATTTCCGGAAGTTCGAATCGTTTCAGAACGGTTTTGAACAAGTACTTTCTCTGATTAGTGGCATATTTCCACGCCTCCTCTTTATCGTAGCCATTGATCATCTTTAGATCCGCTGCAGTCGTCTTAATCGCAGTATAAACTGGATCGCGTAGGAGACCATGCATCCATTCCACTTTTAACATGAAATCCTCCACCAATTTCTTCCTGTACTTGGATCTCATATTCCGGAATACCGTGCGTCTAGCAACGTTCTCCGTAGCTCCCTGTGTCCGCATGTAATCCTTCACCTTCTCCTCAAATTCCGATTGGCACTGATCAAACACTCTGTCTACGATACAGTACCACGGATCGATAACATCAGACTCCTCCTCTTCGCTGGAATCATCGTCATCACTGAAATCTTCGCCACTCGCGTCATAGGAATCTGACATATCCACATCATCGATCGTACCCAATACATCCTTCTCGTATTCATTCTCATCGACATGAAGCGTTCGTTTATGGCGAAGCATATTGTCTTTCCGCATGAATCGTTTCGAGCATATATCGCAACTGTACATGTCGAGGTCTCGCTAAGGAATGAGGAGAGAGGAGGAGTGGCCACCATACATACAGTAGCATCATACATACATTAACAGTTGCTGCCCACCATACATACAGTAACAGTTGCTGCCCACCATACATACAGTAACAGTTGCTGGCCACCATACATACAGTAACAGTTGCTGCCCTCCATACATACAGTAACATTTGCTGGCCACCATACATACAGTAACAGTTGCTGGCCACCATACATACAGTAACAGTTGCTGCCCTCCATACATACAGTAACATTTGCTGGCCACCATACATACAGTAACATCATACATACATTAATAGTTGCTGCCCACCTTACATACAGTAACAGTTGCTGCCCATCATACATACAGTAACAGTTGCTGGCCACCATACATACAGTAACAGTTGCTGCCCTCCATACATACAGTAACATTTGCAGGCCACCATACATACAGTAACAGTTGCTGGCCACCATACATACAGTAACAGTTGCTACCCTCCATACATACAGTAACATTTGCTGGCCACCATACATACAATAACATCATATATACAGTAACAGTTGCTGCCCTCCATACATACAGTAACATCATATATACAGTAACAGTTGCTGCCCTCCATACATACAGGAACACCATACATACAGTAACAGTTGCTGCCCTCCATACATACAGTAACATTTGCAGGCCACCATACATACAGTAACAGTTGCTGGCCACCATACATACAGTAACAGTTGCTACCCTCCATACATACAGTAACATTTGCTGGCCACCATACATACAATAACATCATATATACAGTAACAGTTGCTGCCCTCCATACATACAGTAACATCATATATACAGTAACAGTTGCTGCCCTCCATACATACAGGAACACCATACATACAGTAACAGTTGCTGCCCTCCATACATACAGTAACACCATATATACAGTAACAGTTGCTGCCCTCCATACATACAGTAACACCATACATACAGTAACAGTTGCTGCCCTCCATACATACAGTAACACCATATATACAGTAACAGTTGCTGCCCTCCATACATACAATAACATCATATATACAGTAACAGTTGCTGCCCTCCATACATACAGTAACATCATATATACAGTAACAGTTGCTGTCCACCATACATACAGTAACAGTTGCTGCCCTCCATACATACAGTAACATCATATATACAGTAACAGTTGCTGCCCTCCATACATACAGTAACACCATACATACAGTAACAGTTGCTGCCCTCCATACATACAGTAACACCATATATACAGTAACAGTTGCTGCCCTCCATACATACAGTAACACCATACATACAGTAACAGTTGCTGCCCTCCATACATACAGTAACACCATACATACAGTAACAGTTGCTGCCCTGCATACATACAGTAACATCATACATACAGTAACAGTTGCTGCCCACCATATATACAGTAACAGTTGCTGCCCTCCATACATCCAGTAACATCATATATACAGTAACAGTTGCTGCCCTCCATACATACAGTAACATCATACATACAGTAACAGTTGCTGCCCTCCATACATACAGTAACATCATACATACAGTAACAGTTGCTGCCCTCCATACATACAGTAACATCATACATACAGTAACAGTTGCTGCCCTCCATACATACAGTAACAGTTGCTGCCCACCATACATACAGTAACAGTTGCTGCCCACCATACATACAGTAACAGTTGCTGCCCACCATACATACAGTAACAGTTGCTGCCCTCCATACATACAGTAACATCATATATACAGTAACAGTTGCTGCCCACCATACATACAGTAACAGTTGCTGCCCTCCATACATACAGTAACATCATACATACAGTAACAGTTGCTGCCCTCCATACATACAGTAACATCATACATACAGTAACAGTTGCTGCCCTCCATACATACAGTAACATTTGCTGGCCACCATACATACAGTAACATCATACATACAGTAACAGTTGCTGCCCTCCATACATATAGTAACAGTTGCTGCCAACCATACATACAGTAACAGTTGCTGCCCACCATACATACAATAACATCATATATACAGTAACAGTTGCTGCCCTCCATACATACAGTAACAGTTGCTGCCAACCATACATACAGTAACAGTTGCTGCCAACCATACATACAGTAACAGTTGCTGCCCTCCATACATACAGTAACATCATATATACAGTAACAGTTGCTGCCCTCCATACATACAGTAACATCATATATACAGTAACAGTTGCTGCCCTCCATACATACAGTAACATCATACATACAGTAACAGTTGCTGCCCTCCATACATACAGTAACATCATACATACAGTAACAGTTGCTGCCCTCCATACATACAGTAACATCATATATACAGTAACAGTTGCTGCCCTCCATACATATAGTAACATCATACATACAGTAACAGTTGCTGCCCTCCATACATACAGTAACAGTTGCTGCCCTCCATACATACAGTTACATTTGCTGGCCACCATACATACAGTAACATCATACATACAGGAACAGTTGCTGCCCTCCATACATATAGTAACAGTTGCTGCCAACCATACATACAGTAACAGTTGCTGCCCACCATACATACAGTAACATCATACATACAGTAACAGTTGCTGCCATCCATACATACAGTAACAGTTGCTGCCCACCATACATACAGTAACAGTTGCTGCCAACCATACATACAGTAGCAGTTGCTGCCCACCATACATACAGTAACAGTTGCTGCCAACCATACATACAGTAACAGTTGCTGCCCTCCATACATACAGTAACAGTTGTTGCCCACCATACATACAGTAACAGTTGCTGCCCACCATACTTAGAGTAACAGTTGCTGCCCACCATACATACAGTAACAGTTGCTGCCCACCATACATAGAGTAACAGTTGTTGCCCACCATACATACAGTAACAGTTGCTGCCCACCATACATACAGTAACAGTTGCTGCCCTCCATACATACAGTAACATTTGCTGGCCACCATACATACAGTAACATCATACATACATTAACATTTGCTGCCCACCATACATACAGAAACAGTTGCTGTCCACCGTACATACAGTAACAGTTGCTGTCCACCATACATACAGTAACAGTTGCTGCCCTCCATACATACAGTAACATTTGCTGGCCACCATACATACAGTAACAGTTGCTGGCCACCATACATACAGTAACAGTTGCTGCCCTCCATACATACAGTAACATTTGCTGGCCACCATACATACAGTAACATCATACATACATTAACAGTTGCTGCCCACCATACATACAGTAACAGTTGCTGCCCACCATACATACAGTAACAGTTGCCGGCCACCATACATAGGGTAACAGTTGCTGTCCACCATATATACAGTAACAGTTGCTGTCCACCATACATACAGTAACATTTGCAGCCCACCATACATACAGTAACATTTGCAGCCCACCATACATACAGTAACATTTGCAGCCCACCACACATACAGTAACAGTTGCTGGCAACCATACATACAGTAAAAGTTGCTGGCCACCATACATACAGTAACATCATACATACAGTAACATTTGCAGCCCACCATACATACAGTAACAGTTGCTGCCCACCATACATACAGTAACATTTGCAGCCCACCATACATACAGTAACATTTGCAGCCCACCATACATACAGTAACATTTGCAGCCCACCATACATACAGTAACAGTTGCTGGCCACCATACATACAGTAACATCATACATACAGTAAAAGTTGCTGGCCACCATACATACAGTAACATCATACATACAGTAACATTTGCAGCCCACCATACATACAGTAACAGTTGCTGGCCACCATACATACAGTAACACCATACATACAGTAACAGCTGCTGGCCACCATACATACAGTAACACCATACATACAGTAACAGTTGCTGGCCACAATACATACAGTAACATCATACATATAGTAACAGTTGCTGCCCACCAAACATACAGTAACAGTTGCTGTCCACCATACATACAGTAACAGTTGCTGCCCACCATACATATAGTAACAGTTGCTGCCCACCATACATACAGTAACAGTTGCTGCCCACCATACATATAGTAACAGTTGCTGCCCACCATACATACAGTAACATTTGCTGTCCACCATACATACATTAACAGTTGCTGGCCACCATACATACATTAACAGTTGCTGGCCACCATACATACATTAACAGTTGCTGCCCACCATACATATAGTAACAGTTGCTGGCCACATTACATACAGTAACATCATACATACAGTAACAGTTGCTGTCCACCATACATACAATAACAGTTGCTGGCCACCATACATACAGTAACAGTTGCTGGCCACCATACATACAGTAACATCATACATACAATAACAGTTGCTGGCCACCATACATACAGTAACAGTTGCTGGCCACCATACATACAGTAACATCATACATACAGTATCAGTTGCTGCCCACCATACATACAGTAACAGTTGCTGCCCACCATACCTGCCCACCATATATAAAGTAACAACATACATACAGTAACAGTTGCTGCCCACCATACCTGCCCACCATATATAAAGTAACAACATACATACAGTAACGGTTGCTGCCCACCATACCTGCCCACCATATATAAAGTAACAACATACATACAGTAACAGTTGCTGCCCACCATACATACAGTAACAGTTTCTGGCCACCATACATACAGTAACAGTTGCTGCCCACCATACATACAGTAACAGTTGCTGGCCACCATACATACAGTAACACCATACATACAGTAACATTTGCTGGCCACCATACATACAGTAACACCATACATACAGTAACAGTTGCTGGCCAACATACATACAGTAACAGTTGCTGCCCACCATACATACAGTAACAGTTGCTGCCCACCATACATACAGTAACAGTTGCTGCCCACCATACATATAGTAACAGTTGTTGCCCGCCATGCATACAGTAACAGTTGCTGCCCACCATACATACAGTAACAGTTGCTGCCCATCATACATACAGTAACAGTTGCTGCCCACCATACATACAGTAACAGTTGCTGCCCACCATACATACAGTAAAAGATGCTCCCCACCATACATACATTGACACCATAGATACAGTAAAAGTTGCTGCCCACCATACATACAGTAATAGTTGCTGCCCACCATACATACATTGACACCATACATACAGTAACAGTTGCTGCCCACCATACATACAGTAACAGTTGCTGCCCACCATACATACAGTAACAGTTGCTGCCCATCATACATACAGTAAGAGTTGCTGCCCACCATACATACAGTAACAGTTGCTGCCCAGCATACATACAGTAACAGTTGCTGCCCACCATACATACAGTAACAGTTGCTGCCCAACATACATACAGTAAGAGTTGCTGCCCACCATACATACAGTAACAGTTGCTGGTCACCATACATACAGTAACAGTTGCTGCCCACCATACATACAGTATCAGTTGCTGCCCACCATACATACAGTAACAGTTCCTGCCCACCATACATACAGTAACAGTTGCTGCCCACCATACATACAGTAACAGTTGCTGCCCACCATACATACAGTAACAGTTGCTGCCCACCATACATACAGTAACAGTTGCTGTCCACCATACATGCAGTAACAGTTGCTGCCCACCATACATACAGTAACAGTTGCTGTCCATCATACATACATTGACATCATACATACAGTAAAAGTTGCTGCCCACCATACATACATTATCACCAAACATACAGTAACAGTTGCTGTCCATCATACATACAGTAACAGTTGCTGGCAACCATACATACAGTAACAGTTGCTGCCCACCATACACACAGTAACAGTTGCTGCCCACCATACATACAGTAACAGTTGCTGCTCACCATACATACATTGACACCATACATACAGTAACAGTTGCTGCCCACCATACATACATTAACACCATACATACAGTAACAGTTGCTGCCCACCATGCATACAGTAACAGTTGCTGCCCAACATACATACATTGACACCATATATACAGTAACAGTTGCTGCCCACCATACATACAGTAACAGTTGATTCCCACCAAACATAGAGTAACAGTTGCTGCCCATCATGCATACAGTAACAGTTGCTGCCCACCATACATACAGAAACAATTGCTGCCCACCATACATACAGTAACAGTTGCTGGCCACCATACATGCAGTAACAGTTGCTGCCCATCATACATACAGTAACAGTTGCTGCCCAACATACATACATTGACACCATATATACAGTAACAGTTGCTGCCCACCACACATAGAGTAACAGTTGCTGGCCACCATACATACAGTAACAGTTGCTGCCCACCATACATATAGTAACAGTTGCTGCCCGCCATGCATACAGTAACAGTTGCTGCCCACCATACATACAGTAACAGTTGCTGCCCACCATGCATACAGTAACAGTTGCTGCCCAACATACATACATTGACACCATATATACAGTAACAGTTGCTGCCCACCATACATACAGTAACAGTTGATTCCCACCAAACATAGAGTAACAGTTGCTGCCCATCATACATACAGTAACAGTTGCTGCCCACCATACATACAGAAACAATTGCTGCCCACCATACATACAGTAACAGTTGCTGGCCACCATACATGCAGTAACAGTTGCTGCCCATCATACATACAGTAACAGTTGCTGCCCAACATACATACATTGACACCATATATACAGTAACAGTTGCTGCCCACCACACATAGAGTAACAGTTGCTGGCCACCATACATACAGTAACAGTTGCTGCCCACCATACATATAGTAACAGTTTCTGCCCGCCATGCATACAGTAACAGTTGCTGCCCACCATACATACAGTAACAGTTGCTGCCCATCATAAATACAGTAACAGTTGCTGCCCACAATACATACAGTAACAGTTGCTGCCCACCATACATACAGTAACAGTTGCTGCCCACCATACATACAGTAACAGTTGATGCCCACCATACATACAGTAACATCATACATACAGTAACAATTGCTACCCACCATACCTGCCCACCATACATACAGTAACAGTTGCTGTCCATCATACATACATTGACATCATACATACAGTAAAAGTTGCTGCCCACCATACATACATTATCACCAAACATACAGTAACAGTTGCTGTCCATCATACATACAGTAACAGTTGCTGGCAACCATACATACAGTAACAGTTGCTGCCCACCATACACACAGTAACAGTTGCTGCCCACCATACATATAGTAACAGTTGCTGCTCACCATACATACATTGACACCATACATACAGTAACAGTTGCTGACCACCATACATACATTAACACCATACATACAGTAACAGTTGCTGCCCACCATGCATACAGTAACAGTTGCTGCCCAACATACATACATTGACACCATATATACAGTAACAGTTGCTGCCCACCATACATACAGTAACAGTTGATTCCCACCAAACATAGAGTAACAGTTGCTGCCCATCATACATACAGTAACAGTTGCTGCCCACCATACATACAGTAACAATTGCTGCCCACCATACATACAGTAACAGTTGCTGGCCACCATACATGCAGTAACAGTTGCTGCCCATCATACATACAGTAACAGTTGCTGCCCAACATACATACATTGACACCATATATACAGTAACAGTTGCTGCCCACCATACATACAGTAACAGTTGCTGCCCACCACACATAGAGTAACAGTTGCTGGCCACCATACATACAGTAACAGTTGCTGCCCACCATACATATAGTAACAGTTGCTGCCCGCCATGCATACAGTAACAGTTGCTGCCCACCATACATACAGTAACAGTTGCTGCCCATCATAAATACAGTAACAGTTGCTGCCCACAATACATACAGTAACAGTTGCTGCCCACCATACATACAGTAACAGTTGCTGCCCACCATACATACAGTAACAGTTGATGCCCACCATACAAACAGTAACATCATACATACAGTAACAATTGCTACCCACCATACCTGCCCACCATACATAAAGTAACATCATACATACAGTAACAGTTGCTTCCCACCATAAATACAGTAACATCATACATACAGTAACAGTTGCTGCCCACCATACATACAGTAACAGTTGCTGCCCACCATACATACAGTAACAGTTGCTGCCCACCATACATACATTGACATCATACATACAGTAAAAGTGGCTGCCCACCATACATACAGTAACAGTTGCTGCCCACCATACATACATTGACACCATACATACAGTAACAGTTGCTGGCCACCATACATACAGTAACACCATACATACAGTAACAATTGCTGGCCACCATACATACAGTAACATCATACATACAGTAACAGTTGCTGGCCACCATACATACAGTAACATCATACATACTGTAACAGTTGCTGCCCACCATACAAACAGTAACAGTTGCTGGCCACCATACCTACAGTAACATCTTACATACAGTAACATTTGCAGCCCACCATACATACAGTAACAGTTGCTGGCCACCATACATACAGTAACATCATACATACAGTAACAGTTGCTGGCCACCATACATACAGTAACACCATACATACAGTAACAGTTGCTGGCCACCATATATACAGTAACATCATACATACAGTAACAGTTGCTGGCCACCATACATACAGTAACAGTTGATGCCCACCAAACATACAGTAAAAGTTGCTGCCCATCATACATACAGTAACAGTTGCTGCCCACCATACATACAGTAACAATTGCTGCCCACCATACATACAGTAACAGTTGCTGGCCACCATACATGCAGTAACAGTTGCTACCCATCATACATACAGTAACAGTTGCTGCCCAACATACATACATTGACACCATATATAAAGTAACAGTTGCTGCCCACCATACATACAGTAACAGTTGCTGCCCACCACACATAGAGTAACAGTTGATGGCCACCATACATACAGTAACAGTTGCTGCTCATCATACATATAGTAACAGTTGCTGCCCGCCATGCATACAGTAACAGTTGCTGCCCACCACACATAGAGTAACAGTTGCTGCCCACCATACATACAGTAACAGTTGCTGCCCACCATACATACAGTAACAGTTGCTGCCCACCATACATACAGTAACAGTTGCTTCCCACCATACATACAGTAACATCATACATACAGTAACAATTGCTACCCACCATACCTGCCCACCATACATAAAGTAACATCATACATACAGTAACAGTTGCTTCCCACCATACATACAGTAACATAATACATACAGTAACAGTTGCTACCCACCATACATACAGTAACAGTTGCTGCCCACCATACATACAGTAACAGTTGCTGCCCACCATACATACATTGACACCATACATACAGTAAAAGTGGCTGCCCACCATACATACAGTAACAGTTGCTGCCCACCATACATACATTGACACCATACATACAGTAACAGTTGCTGGCCACCATACATACAGTAACACCATACATACAGTAACAGTTGCTGGCCACCATACATACAGTAACATCATACATACAGTAACAGTTGCTGGCCACCATACATACAGTAACATCATACATACAGTAACAGTCGCTGCCCAACATACAAACAGTAACAGTTGCTGGCCACCATACCTACAGTAACATCATACATACAGTAACATTTGCAGCCCACCATACATACAGTAACAGTTGCTGGCCACCATACATACAGTAACATCATACATACAGTAACAGTTGCTGGCCACCATACATACAGTAACACCATACATACAGTAACAGTTGCTGGCCACCATATATACAGTAACATCATACATACAGTAACAGTTGCTGGCCACCATACATTCAGTAACATCATACATACAGTAAAAGTTGCTGCCCACCATACAAACAGTAACAGTTGCTGGCCACCATACATACAGTAACATCATACATACAGTAACATTTGCAGCCCACCATACATACAGTAACAGTTGCTGGCCACCATACATACAGTAACACCTTACATAAAGTAACAGCTGCTGGCCACCATATATACAGTAACACCATACATACAGTAACAGTTGCTGGCCACAATACATACAGTAACATCATACATATAGTAACAGTTGCTGCCCACCATACATACAGTAACAGTTGCTGCCCACCATACATACATTGACACCATAAATACAGTAACAGTTGCTGGCCACAATACATACAGTAACATCATACATATAGTAACAGTTGCTGCCCACCATACATACAGTAACAGTTGCTGCCCACCATACATACATTGACACCATACATACAGTAACAGTTGCTGGCCACAATACATACAGTAACATCATACATATAGTAACAGTTGCTGCCCACCATACATACAGTAATAGTTGCTGTCCACCATACATACAGTAACAGTTGCTGCCCATCATACATACAGTAACAGTTGCTGGCCACAATACATACAGTAACATCATACATACAGTAACAGTTGCTGTCCACCATACATACAGTAACATCATACATACAGTAACAGTTGCTGCCCACCATACATACAGTAACAGTTGCTGGCCACAATACATACAGTAACATCATACATATAGTAACAGTTGCTGCCCACCATACATACAGTAACAGTTGCTGCCCACCATACATACAGTAACAGTTGCTGGCCACCATACATACAGTAACACCATACATACAGTAACAGTTGCTGGCCACCATATATACAGTAACATCATACATACAGTAACAGTTGCTGGCCACCATACATACAAGTAACAGTTGCTGCCCACCATACATACAGTAACAGTTGCTGGCCACCATACATACAGTAACATCATACATACAGTAACAGTTGCTGGCCACCATACATACAGTAACATCATACATACAGTAAAAGTTGCTGCCCACCATACAAACAGTAACAGTTGCTGGCCACCATACATACAGTAACATCATACATACAGTAACATTTGCAGCCCACCATACATACAGTAACAGTTGCTGGCCACCATACATACAGTAACACCATACATACAGTAACAGCTGCTGGCCACCATACATACAGTAACACCATACATACAGTAACAGTTGCTGGCCACCATACATACAGTAACACCATACATACAGTAACAGCTGCTGGCCACCATACATACAGTAACACCATACATACAGTAACAGTTGCTGCCCACCATACATACAGTAACAGTTGCTGTCCACCATACATACATTAACAGTTGCTGCCCACCATACATACAGTAACAGTTGCTGCCACCATACATACAGTAACACTTGCTGCCACCATACATACAGTAACACTTGCTGCCACCATACATACAGTAACACTTGCTGCCCACCATACATACAGTAACAGTTGCTGCCACCATACATACAGTAACAGTTGCTGCCACCATACATATAGTAACAGTTGCTGCCCACCATACATACAGTAACAGTTGCTGCCACCATACATACAGTAACAGTTGCTGGCCACCATACATACAGTAACATCACATACATACAGTAACAGTTGCTGCCCACCATACATACAGTAACAGTTGCTGTCCACCATACATACAGTAACAGTTGCTGCCCACCATTCATACAGTAACAGTTGCTGGCCACCATACATACAGTAACAGTTGCTGCCCACCATACATACAGTAACAGTTGCTGCCACCATACATACAGTAACACTTGCTGCCCACCATACATACAGTAACAGTTGCTGCCACCATACATACAGTAACAGTTGCTGCCCACCATACATACAGTAACAGTTGCTGCCCACCATACATACAGTAACAGTTGCTGCCACCATACATACAGTAACAGTTGCTGCCCACCATACATACAGTACCAGTTGCTGCCACCATACATACAGTAACAGTTGCTACCCACCATACATACAGTAACATCATACATACAGTAACAGTTGCTGCCCTCCATACATACAGTAACATCATACATACAGTAACAGTTGCTGCCCACCATACATACAGTAACAGTTGCTGCCCACCATACATACAGTAACATCATACATACAGTAACAGTTGCTACCCACCATACATACAGTAACATCATACATACAGTAACAGTTGCTGCCCACCATACATACAGTAACAGTTGCTGCCCACCATACATACAGTAACATCATACATACAGTAACAGTTGCTGCCCACCATACATACAGTAACAGTTGCTGCCCTCCATACATACAGTAACATCATACATACAGTAACAGTTGCTGCCCACCATACATACAGTAACAGTTGCTGCCCTCCATACATACAGTAACATCATACATACAGTAACAGTTGCTGCCCACCATACATACAGTAAAAGTTGCTGCCCACCACACATACAGTAGCACCATACATACATTAAAAGTTGCTGCCCACCATACATACAGTAACAGTTGCTGCCCACCATACATACAATAACAGTTGCTGCCCACCATACATACAGTAACATCATACATACAGTAACAGTTGCTGCCCACCATACATACAGTAACATCATACATACAGTAACAGTTGCTGCCCACCATACATACAGTAACAGTTGCTGCCCACCATACAAACAGTAACAGTTGCTGCCCACCATACATAAAGTAACAGTTGCTGGCCACCATACATACAGTAACATCATACATACAGTAACATTTGCAGCCCACCATACATACAGTAACAGTTGCTGGCCACCATACATACAGTAACACCATACATACAGTAACAGCTGCTGGCCACCATACATACAGTAACACCATACATACAGTAACAGTTGCTGGCCACAATACATACAGTAACATCATACATATAGTAACAGTTGCTGCCCACCATACATACAGTAACAGTTGCTGCCCACCATACATACAGTAACAGTTGCTGGCCTCCATACATACAGTACCATAATGCATACAGTAACAGTTGCTGCCCTCCATACATGCAGTAACAGTTGCTGCCCACCATACATACAGTAACAGTTGCTGCCCACCATACATACAGTAACAGTTGCTGCCCACCATACATACACTAACAGTTGCTGCCCACCATACATACAGTAACAGTTGCTGGCCTCTATACATACAGTAACATCATGCATACAGTAACAGTTGCTGCCCTCCATACATGCAGTAACAGTTGCTGTCCACCATACATACAGTAACAGTTGCTGCCCACCATACATGCAGTAACAGTTGCTGGCCACCATACATACAGTAACAGTTGCTGCCCACCATGCATACAGTAACAGTTGCTGGCCACCATACATACAGTAACATCATACATACAGTAACAGTTGCTGCCCTCCATACATACAGTAACATCATACATACAGTAACAGTTGCTACCCACCATACATACATTGACATCATACATAGAGTAACAGTTGCTGCCCACCATACATACAGTAACAGTTGCTGGCCACCATACATACAGTAAAAGTTGTTGCCCACCTTACATACAGTAACAGTTACTGCCCACCATGCATACAGTAACATCATACATACATTAACAGTTGCTGGCCACCATACGTACAGTAACATCATACATACAGTAACAGTTGCTGCCCACCATACATACAGTAACGTCATACATACAGTAACAGTTGCTGGCCTCCAAACATACAGTAACATCATACATACAGTAACAGATGCTGGCCACCATACATACAGTAGCATCATACATACATTAACAGTTGCTGCCCACCATACATACAGTAATAGTTGCTACCCACCATACATACAGTAACAGTTGCTGGCCAGCATACATACAGTAACACCATACATACAGTAACAGTTGCTACCCACCATACATACATTGACATCATACATACAGTAACAGTTGCTGGCCACAATACATACAGTAACATCATACATACAGTAACAGTTGCTGCCCACCATACATACAGTAACAGTTGCTGTCCACCATACATACAGTAACAGTTGCTGCCCACCTTACATACAGTAACATTTGCTGCCCACCATACATACAGTAACAGTTGCTACCCACCATACATACAGTAACAGTTGCTGCCCTCCATACATACAGTAACATCATACATACAGTAACAGTTGCTACCCACCATACATACATTGACATCATACATAGAGTAACAGTTGCTGCCCACCATACATACAGTAACAGTTGCTGGCCACCATACATACAGTAACAGTTGTTGCCCACCTTACATACAGTAACAGTTACTGCCCACCATGCATACAGTAACATCATACCTACAGTAACAGTTGGTGGCCACCATACATACAGTAACATCATACATACAGTAACAGTTGCTGCCCACTATACATACAGTAACGTCATACATACAGTAACAGTTGCTGGCCACCAAACATAGTGTAACATCATACATACAGTAACAGTTGCTGGCCACCATACATACAGTAGCATCATACATACATTAAAAGTTGCTGCCCACCATACATACTGTAACAGTTACTGCCCACCATACATACAGTAACAGTTGCTGGCCACCATACATACAGTAACATCATACATAGAGTAACAGTTGCTGGCCACCATACATACAGTAACACCATACATACAGTAACAGTTGCTGGCCACCATACATACAGTAACAGTTGCTGCCCACCATACATACAGTAACAGTTGCTGGCCACCATACATACAGTAACATCATACATACAGTAACATGTGCAGCCCACCATACATACAGTAACAGTTGCTGGCCACAATAAATACAGTAACATTATACATATAGTAACAGTTGCTGCCAACCATACATGCAGTAACAGTTGCTGTCCACCATACATAGAGTAACAGTTGCTGCCCACCATACATAAAGTAACAGTTGCTGCCCACCATACATAGTGTAACAGTTGCTGGCCACCATACATACAGTAACATCATACATAGAGTAACAGTTGCTGGCCACCATACATACAGTAACACCATACATACAGTAACAGTTGCTGGCCACCATACATACAGTAACAGTTGCTGCCCACCATACATACAGTAACAGTTGCTGGCCACCATACATACAGTAACAGTTGCTGCCCACCATACATACAGTAACAGTTGCTGTCCACAATACATACAGTAACAGTTGCTGCCCACCATACATACAGTAACAGTTGCTGCCCACCATACATACAGTAACAGTTGCTGTCCACCATACATACAGTAACAGTTGCTACCCACCATACATACAGTAACAGTTGCTGGCCACCGTACATACAGTAACAGTTGCTGCCCACCATACATACAGTAACAGTTGCTGGCAACCATACATACAGTAACAGTTGCTGGCCACCGTACATACAGTAACAGTTGCTGGCCACCGTACATACAGTAACAGTTGCTGGCCACCATACATACAATAACAGTTGCTGGCCACCGTACATACAGTAACAGTTGCTGTCCACCATACATACAGTAACAGTTGCTGCCCACCATACATACAGTAACAGTTGCTGGCCACCGTACATACAGTAACAGTTGCTGCCCACCATACATACAGTAACAGTTGCTGGCCACCATACATACAATAACATCATATATACAGTAACAGTTGCTGGCCACCATACATACAGTAACACCATACATACAGTAACAGTTGCTGGCCACCATACATACAGTAACATCATATATACAGTAACAGTTGCTGGCCACCTTACATACAGTAACATCATACATACAGTAACAGTTGCTGCCCACCATACATACAGTAAGAGTTGCTGGCCACCATACATACAGTAAGAGTTGCTGCCCACCATACATACAGTAACAGTTGCTGGCCACCATACATACAGTAACACCATACATACAGTAACATTTGCTGGCCACCATACATACAGTAACACCATACAGACAGTAACAGTTGCTGGCCACCATACATACAGTAACAGTTGCTGCCCACCATACATACAGTAACAGTTGCTGCCCACCATACATACAGTAACTGTTGCTGCCCACCATACATACACTAACAGTTGCTGGCCACCATACATACAGTAACAGTTGCTGCCCACCATACATACAGTAACAGTTGCTGCCCACCATACATACAGTAACAGTTGCTGTCCACCATACATACAGTAACAGTTGCTGCCCACCATTCATACAGTAAAAGTTGCTGGTCACCATACATACCGTAACAGTTGCTGCCCACCATACATACAGTAACAGTTGCTGGTCACCATACATACCGTAACAGTTGCTGCCCACCATACATAGAGTAACAGTTGCTGCCCAACACACATACCGTAACAGTTGCTGCCCACCATACATACAGTAACAGTTGCTGCCCACCAAACATACAGTAACAGTTGCTGCCCACCATATATACAGTAACAGTTGATGCCCACCATACATACAGTAACAGTTGCTGCCCACCATACATACAGTAACAGTTGCTGCCCACCATACATACAGTAACAGTTGATGCCCCCCATACATACAGTAACAGTTGCTGCCCATCTTACATACAGTAACAGTTGATGCCCACCATACATACAGTAACAGTTGCTGCCCACCATACATGCAGTAACAGTTGATGCCCACCATACATACAGTAACAGTTGCTGCCCATCATACATACAGAAACAGTTGCTGCCCACCATACATACAGTAACAGTTGCTGCCCACCATACATACATTGACACCATACATACAGTAACAGTTGCTGCCCACCATACATACAGTAACAGTTGCTGCCCACCATACATACAGTAACAGTTGCTGCCCATCATACATACAGTAACAGTTGCTGCCCACCATACATACAGTAACAGTTGCTGGTCACCATACATATAGTAACAGTTGCTGCCCACCATACATACAGTAACAGTTGCTGCCCACCATGCATACAGTAACAGTTGCTGCCCACCATACATACAGTAACAGTTGCTGCCCACCATACATACAGTAACAGTTGCTGCCCACCATACATACAGTAACAGTTGCTGCCCACCATACATACAGTAACAGTTGCTGCCCACCATACATACAGTAACAGTTGCTGCCCACCATACATACAGTAACAGTTGCTGGCCACCATACATACATTGACATCATACATACAGTAACAGTTGCTGCCCACCATACATACAGTATCAGTTGCTGCCCACCATACATACAGTAACAGTTGCTGCCCACCATACATACAGTAACAATTTCTGCCCATCATACATACAGTAACAGTTGCTGCCCACCATATATACAGTAAAAGTTGCTGGTCACCATACATACCGTAACAGTTTCTGCCCACCATACATACAGTAACAGTTGCTGCCCACCACACATACCGTAACAGTTGCTGCCCATCATACATACAGTAAAAGTTGCTGCCCACCAAACATACAGTAACAGTTGATGCCCACCATACATACAGTAACAGTTGCTGCCCACCATACATACAATAACAGTTACTGCCCATCATACATACAGTAACAGTTGCTGCCCATCATACATACAGTAATAGTTGATGCCCACCATACATACAGTAACAGTTGCTGCCCACCATACATACAGTAACAGTTGATGCCCACCATACATACAGTAACAGTTGCTGCCCACAATACATACAATAACAGTTGCTGCCCACCATACATACAGTAACAGTTGCTGCCCACCATACATACAGTAACAGTTGCTGCCCACCGTACATACAGTAACAGTTTCTGCCCACCATATATAGAGTAACAGTTGCTGCCCACCATACATAGATTAACAGTTGCTGCCCACCATACATACATTAACAGTTGCTGCCCACCATACATATAGTAACAGTTGCTGCCCGCCATGCATACAGTAACAGTTGCTGCCCACCATGCATACAGTAACAGTTGCTGCCCATCATACGTACAGTAACAGTTGCTGCCATCCATACATACAGTAACAGTTGCTGCCCACCATACATACATTGACACCATACATACAGTAACAGTTGCTGCCCACCATACATACAGTAACAGTTGCTGCCCACCATACATACAGTAACAGTTGCTGCCCATCTTACATACAGTAACAGTTGCTGCCCACCATACATACAGTAACAGTTGCTGGCCACCATACATACAGTAACAGTTGCTGCCCACCATACATACAGTAACAGTTGCTGCCCACCATACATACAGTAACAGTTGCTGCCCACCACACATACCGTAACAGTTGCTGCCCATCATACATACAGTAACAGTTGCTGCCCACCAAACATACAGTAACAGTTGCTGCCCACCATACATAGAGTAACAGTTGCTGCCCACCATACATACAGTAAAAGTTGCTGCCCACCATACATACAGTAACAGTTGCTGCCCACCATGCATACAGTAAGAGTTGCTGCCCACCATTCATACAGTAACAGTTGCTGCCCACCATACATACAGTATCAGTTGCTGCCCACCATACATACAGTAACAGTTGCTGCCCACGATACATACAGTAACAGTTTCTGCCCATCATAAATACAGTAACAGTTGCTGCCCACCATACATACAGTAAAAGTTGCTGGTCACCATACATACCGTAACAGTTGCTGCCCACCATACATACAGTAACAGTTGCTGCCCACCACACATACCGTAACAGTTGCTGCCCATCATACATACAGTAACAGTTGCTGCCCACCAAACATACAGTAACAGTTGCTGCCCACCATACATAGAGTAACAGTTGCTGCCCACCATACATACAGTAACAGTTGCTGCCCACCATACATACAGTAACAGTTGCTGCCCACCATACATACAGTAACAGTTGATGCCCACCATACATACAGTAACAGTTGCTGCCCACCATACATACAGTAACAGTTGCTACCCACCATACATACAGTAACAGTTGATGCCCACCATACATACATTAACAGTTGCTGCCCATATTACGTACAGTAACAGTTGATGCCCACCATACATACAGTAACAGTTGCTGCCCACCATACATGCAGTAACAGTTGATGCCCACCATACATCCAGTAACAGTTGCTGCCCACAATACATACAATAACAGTTGCTGCCCACCATACATACAGTAACAGTTGCTGCCCACCATACATACAGTAACATTTGCTGCCCACCATACATACAGTAACAGTTGCTGCCCACCATACATACAGTAACAGTTGCTGCCCACCATACATACAGTAACAGTTGCTGCCCACCATACATATAGTAACAGCTGCTGCCCGCCTTGCATACAGTAACAGTTGCTGCCCACCATACATACAGTAACAGTTGCTGCCCATCATAAATACAGTAACAGTTGCTGCCCACCATACATAGAGTAACAGTTGCTGCCCACCATACATACATTGACACCATACATACAGTAACAGTTGCTGCCCACCATACATACAGTATCAGTTGCTGCCCACCATACATACAGTAACAGTTGCTGCCCACCATACATACAGTAACAGTTTCTGCCCATCATACATACAGTAACAGTTGCTGCCCACAATACATACAGTAAAAGTTGCTGGTCACCATACATACCGTAACAGTTGCTGCCCACCATACATACAGTAACAGTTGCTGCCCACCACACTTACCGTAACAGTTGCTGCCCATCATACATACAGTAAAAGTTGCTGCCCACCAAACATACAGTAACAGTTTCTGCCCACCATACATACAGTAACAGTTGCTGCCCACCACACATACCGTAACAGTTGCTGCCCATCATACATACAGTAAAAGTTGCTGCCCACCAAACATACAGTAACAGTTGATGCCCACCATACATACAGTAACAGTTGCTGCCCACCATACATACAATAACAGTTACTGCCCATCATACATACAGTAACAGTTGCTGCCCATCATACATACAGTAATAGTTGATGCCCACCATACATACAGTAACAGTTGCTGCCCACCATACATACAGTAACAGTTGATGCCCACCATACATACAGTAACAGTTGCTGCCCACAATACATACAATAACAGTTGCTGCCCACCATACATACAGTAACAGTTGCTGCCCACCATACATACAGTAACAGTTGCTGCCCACCGTACATACAGTAACAGTTTCTGCCCACCATATATAGAGTAACAGTTGCTGCCCACCATACATAGATTAACAGTTGCTGCCCACCATACATACATTAACAGTTGCTGCCCACCATACATATAGTAACAGTTGCTGCCCGCCATGCATACAGTAACAGTTGCTGCCCACCATGCATACAGTAACAGTTGCTGCCCATCATACGTACAGTAACAGTTGCTGCCATCCATACATACAGTAACAGTTGCTGCCCACCATACATACATTGACACCATACATACAGTAACAGTTGCTGCCCACCATACATACAGTAACAGTTGCTGCCCACCATACATACAGTAACAGTTGCTGCCCATCTTACATACAGTAACAGTTGCTGCCCACCATACATACAGTAACAGTTGCTGGCCACCATACATACAGTAACAGTTGCTGCCCACCATACATACAGTAACAGTTGCTGCCCACCATACATACAGTAACAGTTGCTGGTCACCATACATACAGTAAAAGTTGCTGCCCACCATACATACAGTAACAGTTGCTGCCCACCATGCATACAGTAAGAGTTGCTGCCCACCATTCATACAGTAACAGTTGCTGCCCACCATACATACAGTATCAGTTGCTGCCCACCATACATACAGTAACAGTTGCTGCCCACGATACATACAGTAACAGTTTCTGCCCATCATAAATACAGTAACAGTTGCTGCCCACCATACATACAGTAAAAGTTGCTGGTCACCATACATACCGTAACAGTTGCTGCCCACCATACATACAGTAACAGTTGCTGCCCACCACACATACCGTAACAGTTGCTGCCCATCATACATACAGTAACAGTTGCTGCCCACCAAACATACAGTAACAGTTGCTGCCCACCATACATACAGTAACAGTTGCTGCCCACCATACATACAGTAACAGTTGCTGCCCACCATACATACAGTAACAGTTGCTGCCCACCATACATACAGTAACAGTTGATGCCCACCATACATACAGTAACAGTTGCTGCCCACCATACATACAGTAACAGTTGCTGCCCACCATACATACAGTAACAGTTGATGCCCACCATACATACATTAACAGTTGCTGCCCATAATACGTACAGTAACAGTTGATGCCCACCATACATACAGTAACAGTTGCTGCCCACCATACATACAGTAACAGTTGATGCCCACCATACATCCAGTAACAGTTGCTGCCCACCATACATACAATAACAGTTGCTGCCCACCATACATACAGTAACAGTTGCTGCCCACCATACATACAGTAACATTTGCTGCCCACCATACATACAGTAACAGTTGCTGCCCACCATACATACAGTAACAGTTGCTGCCCACCATACATACAGTAACAGTTGCTGCCCACCATACATATAGTAACAGCTGCTGCCCGCCTTGCATACAGTAACAGTTGCTGCCCACCATACATACAGTAACAGTTGCTGCCCATCATAAATACAGTAACAGTTGCTGCCCACCATACATAGAGTAACAGTTGCTGCCCACCATACATACATTGACACCATACATACAGTAACAGTTGCTGCCCACCATACATACAGTATCAGTTGCTGCCCACCATACATACAGTAACAGTTGCTGCCCACCATACATACAGTAACAGTTTCTGCCCATCATACATACAGTAACAGTTGCTGCCCACAATACATACAGTAAAAGTTGCTGGTCACCATACATACCGTAACAGTTGCTGCCCACCATACATACAGTAACAGTTGCTGCCCACCACACTTACCGTAACAGTTGCTGCCCATCATACATACAGTAAAAGTTGCTGCCCACCAAACATACAGTAACAGTTGATGCCAACCATACATACAGTAACAGTTGCTGCCCACCATACATACAATAACAGTTACTGCCCATCATACATACAGTAACAGTTGCTGCCCACCATACATACAGTAACAGTTGCTGCCCAGCATTCATTCAGTAACAGTTGCTGTCCACCATACATAGAATAACATATGCTGCCCACCATACATACAGTAACAGTTGCTGTCCATCATACATACATTGACATCATACATAGAGTAACAGTTGCTGCCCACCACACATACAGTAACAGTTGCTGGTCACCATACATACAGTAACAGTTGCTGCCCACCATACATACAGTAACAGTTGCTGCCCACCATACATACAGTAACAGTTGCTGCCCACCATACATACAGTAACAGTTTCTGCCCATCATACATACAGTAACAGTTGCTGCCCACCATACATACAGTAACAGTTGCTGCCCACCATACATACAGTAACAGTTGCTGCCCACCATACATACATTAACAGTTTCTGTCCATCATACATACAGTAACAGTTGCTGCCCACCAAACATACAGTAAAAGTTGATGCCCACCATACATACAGTAACTGTTGCTGCCCACCATACATACAATAACAGTTGCTGCCCACCATACATACAGTAACAGTTTCTGCCCATCATACATACAGTAACAGTTACTGCCCACCATACATACAGTAAAAGTTGCTGGTCACCATACATACCGTAAAAGTTGCTGGTCACCATACATACCGTAACAGTTGCTGCCCACCATACATACAGTAACAGTTGCTGCCCACCACACATACCGTAACAGTTGCTGCCCGCCTTGCATACAGTAACAGTTGCTGCCCACCATACATACAGTAACAGTTGCTGCCCATCATAAATACAGTAACAGTTGCTGCCCACCATACATAGAGTAACAGTTGCTGCCCACCATAAATACATTGACATCATACATACAGTAACAGTTGATGCCCACCATACAAACAGTAACAGTTGCTGCCCACCATACATACAGTAACAGTTGCTGCCCACCATACATACAGTAACAGTTTCTGCCCATCATACATACAGTAACAGTTGCTGCCCACCATACATACAGTAAAAGTTGCTGGTCACCATACATACCGTAACAGTTGCTGCCCACCATACATACAGTAACAGTTGCTGCCCACCACACATACCGTAACAGTTGCTGCCCATCATACATACAGTAAACGTTGCTGCCCACCAAACATACAGTAACAGTTGATGCCCACCATACATACAGTAACAGTTGCTGCCCACCATACATACAATAACAGTTACTGCCCATCATACATACAGTAACAGTTGCTGCCCATCATACATACAGTAACAGTTGATGCCCACCATACATACAGTAACAGTTGCTGCCCACCATACATACAGTAACAGTTGCTGCCCACAATACATACAATAACAGTTGCTGCCCACCATACATACAGAAACAGTTGCTGCCCATCATACATACAGTAAGAGTTGCTGCCCACCGTACATACAGTAACAGTTGCTGCCCACCATACATAGAGTAACAGTTGCTGCCCACCATACATAGAGTAACAGTTGCTGCCCACCATACATACAGTAACAGTTGCTGCCCACCATAAATATAGTAACAGTTGCTGCCCGCCATGCATACAGTAACAGTTGCTGCCCACCATGCATAGAGTAACAGTTGCTGCCCATCATACATACAGTAACAGTTGCTGCCCACCATACATACAGTAACAGTTGCTGCCCACCATACATACATTGACACCATACATACAGTAACAGTTGCTGCCCACCATACATACAGTAACAGTTGCTGCCCACCATACATACAGTAACAGTTGCTGCCCATCATACATACAGTAACAGTTGCTGCCCACCATACATAGAGTAACAGTTGCTGGTCACCATACATACAGTAAAAGTTGATGCCCACCATACATACAGTAACAGTTGCTGCCCACCATGCATACAGTAACAGTTGCTGCCCACCATTCATACAGTAACAGTTGCTGCCCACCATACATACAGTATCAGTTGCTGCCCACCATACATACAGTAACAGTTTCTGCCCACCATACATACAGTAACAGTTTCTGCCCATCATACATACAGTAACAGTTGCTGCCCACCATACATACAGAAAAGTTGCTGGTCACCATACATACCGTAACAGTTACTGCCCACCATACATACAGTAACAGTTGCTGCCCACCTCACATACCGTAACAGTTGCTGCCCATCATACATACAGTAACAGTTGCTGCCCACCAAACATACAGTAACAGTTGCTGCCCACCATACATACAGTAACAGTTGATGCCCACCATACATACAATAACAGTTGCTGCCCACCATACATACAGTAACAGTTGCTGCCCACCATACATTCAGTAACAGTTGATGCCCACCATACATACAGTAACAGTTGCTGCCCATCTTACATACAGTAACAGTTGATGCCCACCATACATACAGTAACAGTTGCTGCCCACAATACATGCAGTAACAGTTGATGCCCACCATACATACAGTAACAGTTGCTGCCCACAATACATACAATAATAGTTGCTGCCCACCATACATACAGTAACAGTTGCTGCCCATCATACATACAGTAACAGTTGCTGCCCACCATACATACAGTAACATTTGCTGCCCACCATACATAGAGTAACAGTTGCTGCCCACCATACATACAGTAACAGTTGCTGCGCACCATACATACAGTAACAGTTGCTGCCCACCATAAATATAGTAACAGTTGCTGCCCGCCATACATACAGTAACAGTTGCTGCCCACCATAAATATAGTAACAGTTGCTGCCCGCCATGCATACAGTAACAGTTGCTGCCCACCATACATACAGTAACAGTTGCTGCCCATCATACATAGAGTAACAGTTGCTGCCCACCATACATACATTGACACCATACATACAGTAACAGTTGCTGCCCACCATGCATACAGTAACAGTTGCTGCCCATCATACATACAGTAACAGTTGCTGCCCACCATACATACAATAACAGTTGCTGGACACCATACATACAGTAACAGTTGATGCCCACCATACATACAGTAACAGTTGCTGCCCACCATGCATACAGTAACTGTTGCTGCCCACCATACATACAGTAACAGTTGCTGCCCACCATACGTACAGTAACAGTTGCTGTCCACCATACATACAGTAACAGTTGCTGCCCACCATACATACAATAACAGTTGATGCCCACCATACATACAGTAACAGTTGCTGCCCACCATACATACAGTAAGAGTTGCTGTCCACCATACATACAGTATCAGTTGCTGCCCACCATACATACAGTAAGAGTTGCTGCCCACCATACATACAGTAACAGTTGATGCCCACCATACATACAGTAACAGTTGCAGCCCACCATACATACAATAACAGTTGCTGCCCACCATACATACAGTAACAGTTGCTGCCCACCGTACATAAAGTAACAGTTGCTGCCCACCATACATAGAGTAACAGTTGCTGCCCACCATACATACAGTAACAGTTGCTGCCCACCATACATACAGTAACAGTTGCTGCCCACCATACATATAGTAACAGTTGCTGCCCGCCTTGCATACAGTAACAGTTGCTGCCCACCATGCATACAGTAACAGTTGCTGCCCATCATACATACAGTAACAGTTGCTGCCCACCATACATACAGTAACAGTTGCTGCCCACCATACATACAGTAACAGTTGCTGCCCACCATACATATAGTAACAGTTGCTGCCCGCCATGCATACAGTACAGTTGCTGCCCACCATGCATACAGTAACAGTTGCTGCCCATCATACATACAGTAACAGTTGCTGCCCCCATACATACAGTAACAGTTGCTGCCCACCATACATAAGTAACATCATACATACAGTAACAGTTGCTCCATACATAACACCATACATACAGTAACAGTTGCTGCCCACCATACATACAGTAACAGTTGCTGCCCACCATACATACAGTAACAGTTGCTGCCCCCATACATACAGTAACAGTTGCTGCCCACCATACATACAGTAACAGTTGCTGCCCACCATACATACATTGACACCATACATACAGTAACAGTTGCTGCCCACCATACATACAGTAACACCATACATACAGTAACAGTTGCTGCCCACCATACATACAGTAACACATACATACAGTAACAGTTGCTGCCCACCATACATACAGTAACAGTTGCTGCCCACCATACATACAGTAACAGTTGCTGCCCACCACCACTACATACAGTAACAGTTGCTGCCCACCATACATACAGTAACAGTTGCTGCCCACCATACATACAGTAACATCATACATACAGTAACAGTTGCTGGCCACCATACATACAGTAACACCATACATACAGTAACAGTTGCTGGCCACCCATACATACAGTAACAGTTGCTGCCCACCATACATACAGTAACAGTTGCTGCCCACCATACATACAGTAAATTGCTGCCCATCATACATACAGTAACAGTTGCTGCCCACCATACATACAGTAACAGTTGCTGCCCACCATACATACAGTAACAGTTGCTGGCCACCATACATACAGTAACAGTTGCTGCCCACCATACATACAGTAACAGTTGCTGCCCACCATACATACACACAAAAGTAACAGTTGCTGCCCACCATACATACAGTAACAGTTGCTGCCCACCAACATAGAGTAACAGTTGCTGCCACCATACATACAGTAACAGTTGCTGCCCACATACATACAGTAACAGTTGCTGCCCACCATACATACAGTAACAGTTGCTGCCCACCATACATACAGTAACAGTTGCTGCCCACCATACATACAGTAACAGTTGCTGCCCACCATACATACAGTAACACAAACAACACACCCACCAACCCCCACAAAAAACATCTACATACATAATATTGCTTCCCACCATACATAAATACATCATACACAGTAATAGTTGCTTCCCACCATACATACAGTAACATCATACATACAGTAATATTTGCCCACCATACATACAGTAACAGTTGCTGCCCACCATACATACAGTAACAGTTGCTGCCCACCATACATAAAGTAACAGTTGCTGCCCACCATACATACAGTAACAGTTGCTGCCCATCATACATACAGTAACAGTTGCTGCCCTCCATACATACAGTAACATCATACATACAGTAACAGTTGCTGGCCACCATACATACAGTAACATCATACATACAGTAACAGTTGCTGTCCACCATACATACAGTAACAGTTGCTGCCCACCATGCATACAGTAACAGTTGCTGCCCATCATACATACAGTAACAGTTGCTGCCCACCATACATACAGTAACAGTTGCTGGTCACCATACATACAGTAAGAGTTGCTGCCCACCATACATACAGTAACAGTTGCTGCCCACCGTACATAAAGTAACAGTTGCTGCCCTCCATACATACAGTAACAGTTGATGCCCACCATGCATACAGTAACAGTTGCTGCCCTCCATACATACAGTAACAGTTGCTGCCCACCATACATACAGTAACAGTTGCTGCCCACCATACATACAATAACAGTTGCTGCCCACCATACATACAGTAACAGTTGCTGCCCACCGTACATAAAGTAACAGTTGCTGCCCACCATACATAGAGTAACAGTTGCTGCCCACCATACATACAGTAACAGTTGCTGCCCACCATACATACAGTAACAGTTGCTGCCCACCATACATATAGTAACAGTTGCTGCCCGCCTTGCATACAGTAACAGTTGCTGCCCACCATGCATACAGTAACAGTTGCTGCCCATCATACATACAGTAACAGTTGCTGCCCACCATACATACAGTAACAGTTGCTGCCCACCATACATACAGTAACAGTTGCTGCCCACCATACATATAGTAACAGTTGCTGCCCGCCATGCATACAGTAACAGTTGCTGCCCACCATGCATACAGTATCAGTTGCTGCCCATCATACATACAGTAACAGTTGCTGCCCACCATACATACAGTAACAGTTGCTGCCCACCATACATACATTGACACCATACATACAGTAACAGTTGCTGCCCACCATACATACAGTAACAGTTGCTGCCCACCATACATACAGTAACAGTTGCTGCCCACCATGCATACAGTAACAGTTGCTGCCCACCATTCATACAGTAACAGTTGCTGCCCACCATACATACAGTAACAGTTGCTGCCCACCATACATACAGTATCAGTTGCTGCCCACCATACATACAGTAACAGTTGCTGCCCACCATACATACAGTAACAGTTGCTGCCCACCATTCATACAGTAACAGTTGCTGCCCACCATACATACAGTATCAGTTGCTGCCCACCATACATACAGTAACAGTTGCTGCCCACCATACATACAGTAACAGTTGCTGCCCACCATACATACCGTAACAGTTGCTGCCCACCATACATACAGTAACAGTTGCTGCCCACCACACATACAATAACAGTTGCTGCCCACCATACATACAGTAACAGTTGCTGCCCACCATACATACAATAACAGTTGCTGCCCACCATACATACAGTAACAGTTGCTGCCCATCATACATACAGTAACAGTTGCTGCCCACCATACATACAGTAACAGTTGCTGTCCATCATACATACAGTAACAGTTGCTGCCCACCATACATACAGTAACTGTTGCTGCCCACCATGCATACAGTAACATCATACATACAGTAACAGTTGCTACCCACCATACCTGCCCACCATACATAAAGTAACATCATACATACAGTAATAGTTGCTTCCCACCATACATAAAGTAACATCATACATACAGTAATAGTTGCTTCCCACCATACATACAGTAACATCATACATACAGTAATAGTTGCTGCCCACCATACATACAGTAACAGTTGCTGCCCACCATACATATAGTAACAGTTGCTGCCCGCCATGCATAAAGTAACAGTTGCTGCCCACCCTGCATACAGTAACAGTTGCTGCCCATCATACATACAGTAACAGTTGCTGCCCACCATACATACAGTAACTGTTGCTGCCCACCATACATACATTGACACCATACATACAGTAACATCATACATACAGTAACAGTTGCTGCCCACCATACATACAGTAACAGTTGCTGCCCACCATGCATACAGTAACAGTTGCTGCCCATCATACATACAGTAACAGTTGCTGCCCACCATACATACAGTAACAGTTGCTGGTCACCATACATACAGTAAGAGTTGCTGCCCACCATACATACAGTAACAGTTGCTGCCCACCGTACATAAAGTAACAGTTGCTGCCCACCATACATACAGTAACAGTTGATGCCCACCATGCATACAGTAACAGTTGCTGCCCTCCATACATACAGTAACAGTTGCTGCCCACCATACATACAGTAACAGTTGCTGCCCACCATACATACAATAACAGTTGCTGCCCACCATACATACAGTAACAGTTGCTGCCCACCGTACATAAAGTAACAGTTGCTGCCCACCATACATAGAGTAACAGTTGCTGCCCACCATACATACAGTAACAGTTGCTGCCCACCATACATACAGTAACAGTTGCTGCCCACCATACATATAGTAACAGTTGCTGCCCGCCTTGCATACAGTAACAGTTGCTGCCCACCATGCATACAGTAACAGTTGCTGCCCATCATACATACAGTAACAGTTGCTGCCCACCATACATACAGTAACAGTTGCTGCCCACCATACATACAGTAACAGTTGCTGCCCACCATACATATAGTAACAGTTGCTGCCCGCCATGCATACAGTAACAGTTGCTGCCCACCATGCATACAGTATCAGTTGCTGCCCATCATACATACAGTAACAGTTGCTGCCCACCATACATACAGTAACAGTTGCTGCCCACCATACATACATTGACACCATACATACAGTAACAGTTGCTGCCCAACATACATACAGTAACAGTTGCTGCCCACCATACATACAGTAACAGTTGCTGCCCACCATGCATACAGTAACAGTTGCTCCCCACCATTCATACAGTAACAGTTGCTGCCCACCATACATACAGTAACAGTTGCTGCCCACCATACATACAGTATCAGTTGCTGCCCACCATACATACAGTAACAGTTGCTGCCCACCATACATACAGTAACAGTTGCTGCCCACAATACATACAGTAACAGTTGCTGCCCACCATACATACAGTATTAGT
This sequence comes from Archivesica marissinica, assembly GCA_014843695.1. Lineage (NCBI taxonomy): Eukaryota > Metazoa > Mollusca > Bivalvia > Venerida > Vesicomyidae > Archivesica > Archivesica marissinica. The sequence continues at coordinate 94,242,110 of CM026386.1, forward strand.
TGCTGCCCACCATACATACAGTAACAGTTGCTGCCCACCATACATACAGTAACAGTTGCTGCCCACCATACATACCGTAACAGTTGCTGCCCACCATACATACAGTAACAGTTGCTGGCCACCACACATACAATAACAGTTGCTGCCCACCATACATACAGTAACAGTTGCTGCCCACCATACATACAATAACAGTTGCTGCCCACCATACATACAGTAACAGTTGCTGCCCATCATACATACAGTAACAGTTGCTGCCCACCATACATACATTGACACCATGCATACAGTAACAGTTGCTGCCGACCATACATACAGTAACAGTTGCTGCCCGCCATACATACAGTAACAGTTGCTGCCCATTATACATACAGTAACAGTTGCTGCCTACCATACATACAGTAACAGTTGCTGCCCACCATACATACAGTAACAGTTGCTGCCCACCATACATACATTAACAGTTGCTGCCCACCATACATACAGTAACAGTTGCTGCCCACCATACATACATTAACAGTTGCTGCCCACCATACATACAGTAACAGTTGTTGCCCACCATACAAACAGTAACAGTTGCTGTCCACCATATATACAGTAACAGTTGCTGCCCACTATACATACAGTAACAGTTGCTGCCCACCATACATACAGTAACAGTTGCTGCCCACCATACATACAGTAACAGTTGCTGCCCACCATACATAAAGTAACAGTTGCTGCCCACCATACATACATTAACAGTTGCTGTCCATCATACATACAGTAACAGTTGCTGCCCATCATATATACAGTAACAGTTGCTGCCCACCATACATACATTGACACCATGCATACATTAACAGTTGCTGCCCACCATACATACAGTAACAGTTGCTGCCCACCATACATACAGTAACAGTTGCTGCCGACCATACATACAGTAACAGTTTCTGCCCACCATACATACAGTAACAGTTGCTGCCCACCATACATACATTGACACCATGCATAAAGTAACAGTTGCTGCCGACCATACATACAGTAACAGTTGCTGCCCGCCATACATACAGTAACAGTTGCTGCCCATTATACATACAGTAACAGTTGCTGCCTACCATACATACAGTAACAGTTGCTGCCCACCATACATACAGTAACACCATACATACAGTAAGAGTTGCTGCCCACCATACATACAGTAACAGTTACTGCCCACCATACATACAGTAACAGTTGCTGTCCACCATACATACAGTAACATCATATATACAGTAACAGTTGCTGGCCACCATACATACATTGACACCATACATACAGTAACAGTTGCTGTCCACCATACATACAGTAACAGTTGCTGGCCACCATACATACAGTAACATCATACATACAGTAACAGTTGCTGCACACCATACATACAGTAACAGTTGCTGCCCACCATACATACAGTAACAGTTGCTGCCCACCATACATACATTAACAGTTGCTGCCCACCATACATACAGTAACATCATACATACAGTAACAGTTGCTGCCCACCATACATACAGTAACATCATACATACAGTAACAGTTGCTGCCCACCATACATACAGTAACAGTTGCTGCCCACCATACATACAGTAACAGTTGCTGTCCCCCATACATACAGTAACAGTTTCTGCCCACCATACATACAGTAACAGTTGCTGCCCACCATACATACAGTAACAGTTGCTGCCCACCATACATACAGTAACAGTTGCTGCCCACCATACATACAGTAACAGTTGCTGCCCTCCATACATACAGTAACAGTTACTGCCCACCATACATACAGTAACAGTTGCTGCCCACCATACATTCAGTAACAGTTGCTGGCCACCATACATACAGTAACAGTTGCTGTCCACCATACATACAGTAACATCATACATACAGTAACAGTTGCTGGCCACCATACATACAGTAACACCATACATTCAGTAACAGTTGCTGGCCACCATACATACAGTAACACCATACATTCAGTAACAGTTGCTGGCCACCATACATACAGTAACATCATACATACAGTAACAGTTGCTGGCCACCATACATACAGTAACACCATACATTCAGTAACAGTTGCTGGCCACCATACATACAGTAACAGTTGCTGCCCTCCATACATACAGTAACAGTTACTGCCCACCATACATACAGTAACATCATACATACAGTAACAGTTGCTGCCCACCATACATACAGTAACAGTTGCTGTCCACCATACATACAGTAACATCATACATACAGTAACAGTTGCTACCCTCCATACATTCAGTAACAGTTGCTGGCCACCATACATACAGTAACAGTTGCTGTCCACCATACATACAGTAACAGTTGCTGTCCACCATACATACAGTAACAGTTGCTGCCCACCATACATACAGTAACAGTTGCTGTCCACCATACATACAGTAACATCATACATACAGTAACAGTTGCTGCCCTCCATACATACAGTAACATCATACATACAGTAACAGTTGCTGGCCACCATACATACAGTAACATCATACATACAGTAACAGTTGCTGTCCACCATACATACAGTAACAGTTGCTGTCCACCATACATACAGTAACAGTTGCTGCCCTCCATACATTCAGTAACAGTTGCTGGCCACCATACATACAGTAACATCATACATACAGTAACAGTTGCTGGCCACCATACATACAGTAACATCATATATACAGTAACAGTTGCTGGCCACCATACATACAGTAACAGTTGCTGGCCACCATACATACAGTAACATCATACATACAGTAACAGTTGCTGTCCACCATACATACAGTAACACCATATATACAGTAACAGTTGCTGGCCACCATGCATACAGTAACACCATATATACAGTAACAGTTGCTGGCCACCATACATACAGTAACACCATACATACAGTAACAGTTGCTGGCCACCATACATACAGTAACACCATACATACAGTAACAGCTGCTGCCCACCATACATACAGTAACATCATACATACAGTAACAGTTGCTGTCCACCATACATACAGTAACATCATACATACAGTAACAGTTACTGCCCACCATACATACAGTAACAGTTGCTGGCCACCATACATACAGTAACATCATACATACAGTAACAGTTACTGCCCACCATACATACAGTAACAGCTGCTGCCCACCATACATACAGTAACATCATACATACAGTAACAGTTGCTGTCCACCATACATACAGTAACAGTTGCTGCCCTCCATACATTCAGTGACAGTTGCTGTCCATCATACATACAGTAACATCATACATACAGTAACAGTTGCTGTCCATCATACATACAGTAACATCATACATACAGTAACAGTTACTGCCCACCATACATACAGTAACATCATACATACAGTAAAAGTTGCTGCCCACCATACATACAGTAACAGTTGCTGCCCACCATACATACAGTAACAGTTGCTGCCCACCATACATACAGTAACAGTCCACCATACATACAGTAACAGTTGCTGCCCTCCATACATACAGTAACAGTTGCTGCCCACCATAGATACAGTAACAGTTGCTGCCCTCCATACATACAGTAACAGTTGCTGCCCACCATACATACAGTAACAGTTGCTGCCCTCCATACATACAGTAACAGTTGCTGCCCACCATACATACAGTAACAGTTGCTGCCCTCCATACATACAGTAACAGTTGCTGCCCTCCATACATACAGTAACAGTTGCTGCCCACCATAGATACAGTAACAGTTGCTGCCCTCCATACATACAGTAACAGTTGCTGCCCACCATACATACAGTAACAGTTGCTGCCCACCATACATACAGTATCAGTTGCTGCCCACCATACATACATTGACACCATACATACAGTAACAGTTGCTGCCCACCATACATACATTGACACCATACATGCAGTAACAGTTGCTGTCCCCCATACATACAGTAACAGTTGCTGCCCACCATACATACAGTAACAGTTGTTGTCCACCATACATACAGTAACAGTTGCTGCCCTCCATACATACAGTAACAGTTGCTGCCCACCATACATACAGTAACAGTTGTTGTCCACCATACATACAGTAACAGTTGCTGCCCACCATACATACAGTAACAGTTGCTGCCCACCATACATACAGTAACAGTTGCTGCCCACAATACATACAGTAACAGTTGCTGCCCACCATACATACAGTAACAGTTGCTGCCCTCCATACATACAGTAACAGTTGCTGCCCACCATACATACAGTAACAGTTGCTGCCCACCATACATACATTGACACCATACATACAGTAACAGTTGCTGCCCTCCATACATACAGTAACAGTTGCTGCCCACCATACATACATTGACCCATACATACAGTAACAGTTGCTGCCCTCCATACATACAGTAACAGTTGCTGCCCACCATACATACATTGACACCATACATACAGTAACAGTTGCTGCCCTCCATACATACAGTAACATTTGCTGCCCACCATACATACAGTAACATTTGCTGCCCACCATACATACAGTAACAGTTGCTGCCCACCATACATACAGTAACAGTTGCTGCCCACCATACATACAGTAACATTTGCTGCCCACCATACATACAGTAACAGTTGCTGCCCACCATACATACAGTAACAGTTGCTGCCCACCATACATACAGTAACAGTTGCTGCCCTCCATACATACAGTAACAGTTGCTGTCCCCCATACATACAGTAACAGTTGCTGCCCACCATACATACAGTAACAGTTGCTGCCCACCATACATACAGTAACAGTTGCTGCCCACCATACATACAGTATCAGTTGCTGCCCACCATACATACAGTAACAGTTGCTGCCCACCATACATACAGTAACAGTTGCTGCCCACCATACATACAGTAACAGTTGCTGTCCACCATACATACAGTAACATCATACATACAGTAACAGTTGCTGCCGACCATACATACAGTAACAGTTGCTGCCCGCCATACATTAGGTATGATGCTTCGAGCTGAACATGTCTATATTTTACATGCATGAATGAAAACTGTCTATTGAGATGTGCCACAAATGAAATGCAGCAGTTGGATTTGCTTACGATGCCGATTTATGTTACACCAATATAGTATTGCTAACTAGTATCTTAATCAGCTGGCGATTATGTTTTCAGATATAGATGACTGCAGTCCAGAGCCATGTCAGAACAGTGCTGTGTGTAATGATGGGATCAATGATTACACGTGTGACTGTGTAGCTGGGTATGCAGACAAAAACTGTCAAACGAGTAAGGCATACAAATATAGATGTGTGTGTGTTTCTTTGCTGTTTTAGTACCAATCAAAATCACAGTTAGTTAAAAGGGAGCTGGAAAAAGTGAATCTTATGCAAAACCTTACTTCTGTTCAGTACTTGTGTACATGTATTTCTGTGCACTGAGAACAGTTTATAGTCTGGTATGAATAGTAACGGTGTGAACTACTATAACATGGTAGTACATAAGTTAGACATGGCTTCCGTGACCTAGTGCTTAATCTTCAAATTACTTGCCACTGACCGCTGTAGGTTCAACTCCTACTGAGGTTGTAGAATTTATATTTTAAGAAGCTATTCAGCTGGCTTGCAGAAGGTCGGTGGTTATATCCTGCTGTCTGTCCAGGCTAGAAGGTCGGTGGTTATATCCTGCTGTCTGTCCAGGCTAGAAGGTCGGTGGTTATATCCTGCTGTCTGTCCAGGCTAGAAGGTCGGTGGTTATATCCTGCTGTCTGTCCAGGCTAGAAGGTCGGTGGTTATATCCTGCTGTCTGTCCAGGCTAGAAGGTCGGTGGTTATATCCTGCTGTCTGTCCAGGCTAGAAGGTCGGTGGTTATATCCTGCTGTCTGTCCAGGCTAGAAGGTCGGTGGTTATATCCTGCTGTCTGTCCAGGCTAGAAGGTCGGTGGTTATATCCTGCTGTCTGTCCAGGCTAGAAGGTCGGTGGTTATATCCTGCTGTCTGTCCAGGCTAGAAGGTCGGTGGTTATATCCTGCTGTCTGTCCAGGCTAGAAGGTCGGTGGTTATATCCTGTTGTCTGTCCAGGCTAGAAGATCGGTGGTTATATCCTGCTGTCTGTCCAGGCCAGAAGGTCGGTGGTTCTATATGGATGGTCGTCTGTTCTATTTACCGACAATGCCCATTGATTTGGAAGCTTTATGTTGGTCTTCATACCTTTTCCGCCCATTTACTCGAACTGGCAAATATATCCGTTGCACCATTGAGTCTCTGAACATCAAATGTAATGGTTTGCACAAGTTATGGTTATATTATCTGTATATAATACACAGATACAAGACTAATTCAACTGTTATTGCCTTTCCCCGTTGATAAGTAGTGCCTACTTCACCCTTTATTGGCTTTCCCCATGCCTACTTCAACCTTTATTGCCTTTCCCCGTTGATAGGTAGTGCCTACTTCACCCTTTATTGGCTTTCCCCATGCCTACTTACACCTTTATTGCCTTTCCCCGTTGATAGGTAGTGCCTACTTCAACCTTTATTGGCTTTCCCCGTTGATAGGTAGTGCCTACTTCAACCTTTATTGGCTTTCCCCATGCCTACTTCAACCTTTATTGGCTTTCCCCGTTGATAGGTAGTGCCTACTTCACCCTTTATTGGCTTTCCCCATGCCTACTTCAACTTTTATTGGCTTTCCCCGTTGACAGGTAGTGACTTCTGCACCCTTTATTGGCTTTCCCCATGCCTACCTCAACCTTTATTGCCTTTCCCCGTTGATAGGTAGTGCCTACTTCACCATTTATTGGCTTTCCCCGTTGATAGGTAGTGCCTACTTCACCCTTTATTGGCTTTCCCCATGCCTACTTCAACCTTTATTGGCTTTCCCCGTTGATAGGTAGTGCCTACTTCAACCTTTATTGGCTTTCCCCATGCCTATTTCAACCTTTATTGGCTTTCCCCGTTGATAGGTAGTGCCTACTTCACCCTTTATTGGGTTTCCCCATGCCTACTTCAACCTTTATTGGCTTTCCCCGTTGACAGGTAGTGACTACTGCACCCTTTCTTGGCTTTCCCCATGCCTATCTCAACCTTTATTGCCTTTCCCCGTTGATAGGTAGTGCCTACTTCACCATTTATTGGCTTTCCCCATTGATAGGTAGTGCCTACTTCACCCTTTATTGGCTTTCCCCATGCCTATTTCAACCTTTATTGGCTTTCCCCGTTGATAGGTAGTGCCTACTTCAACCTTTATTGCGTTCCCCATTGATAGATAATGCCTACTTCAACCTTTATTGGCTTTCCACCATTGATAGGTAGTGCCTACTTCACCCTTTATTGGCTTTCCCCATGCCTACTTCAACCTTTATTGGCTTTCCCCGTTGACAGGTAGTGACTACTGCACCCTTTATTCGCTTTCCCCATGCCTACTTCAACCTTTATTGCATTTCCCCGTTGATAGGTAGTGCCTACTTCACCATTTATTGGCTATCCCCGTTGATAGGTAGTGCCTACTTCACCCTTTATTGGCTATCCCCATTCCTACTTCAACCTTTATTGGCTTTCCCCGTTGATATGAAGTGCTTACTTCAACCTTTATTGGGTTCCCCATTGATAGATAATGCCTACTTCAACCTTTATTGGCTTTCCACCATTGATAGGTAGTGCCTACTTCACCCTTTATTGGCTTCCCCATGCCTACTTCAACCTTTATTGGCTTTCCCCGTTGATAGGTAGTGCCTACTTCTCCCTTTAGTGGCTTTCCCCGTTGATAGTTAGTGCCTACTTCAACCTTTATTGCCTTTCCCCGTTGATAGGTAGTGCCTACTTCACCCTTTATTGGCTTTCCCCGTTGATAGATAGTGCCTACTTCAACCTTTATTGGCTTTCCCCATGCCTACTTCAACCTTTATTGACTTTCCCCGTTGATAGCTAGTTCCTACTTCAACCTTTATTGGCTTTCCCTATTGATAGGTAGTGTCTACTTCAACCTTTATTGGCTTTCCCCATTGATAGGTAGTGCCTACTTCAACCTTTATAGGTTTTCTCGTTGATAGGTAGTGCCTACCTCAACCTATACTGGCTTTCCCCGTTGATAGGTAGTGCCTACATCAACCTATATTGGCCTTTCCCGTTGATAGGTAGTGCCTACCTCAACCTATATTGGCCTTTCCCGTTGATAGGTAGTGCCTACCTCAACCTATATTGGCTTTTTTCATTGATAGGTAGTGCCTACCTCAACCTATATTGGCTTTCCCTGTTGATAGGTAGTGCCTACCTCAACCTATATTGGCTTTCCCCGTTGATAGGTAGTGCCTACCTCAACCTATATTGGCTTTCCCCGCTGATAGGTAGTGCCTACCTTAACCTATATTGACTTTCTCCATGAATAGGTAGTGCCTATTTCATAGTACGTACATTGTATTTGACCGTATAGACATAGATGAGTGTGCTGCCAACCCATGCTTGAACAGTGGTACTTGTGTAGACGCTGTAAATGACTATGCGTGTAATTGTGTGGCGGGATATACAGACAAGAACTGCCAGACAGGTAACGTTTATGATATATTGATACTGAAACATTTAGCATGAATGTGTAGAAATGGAGTTATAACTATGGCTGTCTGATTAGCGCAGGCTGTCCGATTAGCGTTTCTCACCAATGCAACCCATGTTTGATCCTCGGTCCGTGAAGATGTGATATGGTACGGCGGTCACTAGATCGGACAGGTGAGGTTGTTCCCGGGTACTTCCGGTTTCCTCCCACACGAATGACCACATATACATTTTCATCTGCGCTAATGAGTGATTAGTATAAGTTGTTAACGCTTGTTGTATACTGGTTTGTAGGATATGACTATATCATTCTCGCATGCTTTGATAGGATTCTGTACCATGTTTCTATATTGTTGAATTAGTAGCAAGATAGAGATGTCAATCAAAAGTGAGAACAACCTTTGTCAACATGTCCTGTGACAGGTGGCTCCATGCATGCGGTTGATTATTTCGAATCAAATGTGATACTTGTAGTAATTGATTACATCGGAGTGGTCTTCTGCACGTTGGAGAGGTCTTATGCACGTGGGAGAGGTCTTATGCACGTGTGAGAGGTGAGGTATTCTGCACGTGGGAGTGGTCTTCTGCACGTGGGAGAGGTCTTATGCACGTGCGAGAGGTCTTCTGCACGTGGGAGAGGTTTTATGCACGTGGGAGATGTCTTCTGTCCGTGGGAGTGGTCTTCTGCACGTGGGAGCGGTCTTCTGCACGTGGGAGATGTCTTCTGCACGTGGGAGATGTCTTCTGCACGTAGGACCGGTCTTCTGGGTCGAGTGTTCTAGTTCGATTTATTGAAGGTAGAACAATATGCATGATATATAGATTATTACCGGACCAGGCGACGTGTTTGAGCAAACAGGGATGTTCTAGTTAAAGCGACACTACATCATAAAAAGCAAACAAAATGCATGTTTTCATATATAAATACATCGCTACTACAAATTCTTCTGAATACATTCGAACACTAACATTGAATCACTAAACAGTGTTTTTGTGGTTTACAAACTTTCAAAATTGGAAGTAGGATTTCATATAACGGTCATCCATGCTCCTGAATTGACAATTGTTTGTCATTGGAGTCAATACTAAACGCTCGATACTTTCATATAGAGATACTTTAACTAAGATTAGTCTACAAATAAATATGCATAGGCACAATGTGAGATATAACGGTAAATCTGTACCATAAGTCGTGTTATTCAGTATACACACATTGTATTATGCATGAATGTCCACCCTATTTACATTATTTTGTTATGTCAACAAACCGTGTATTACGACGCTTGTTTATTTGTTAAAATACTCAGTTTTTGAGGCAAATATTGGAAACAAATTATACTATATAATAGGAAATTACATTCTGCAGACATTTGCGTTTTCACCGATGTAATGTCGCTTTAATCAAGTTCGAGACAACAATGTTTGAATGCATATAAGGGGATATTTATAGCGTATTTTTCTATTTCAGTATATGATCGAATTGTATATCTCTGAATTGTAATAATAGCTTTTTATGTTCATACGGGAACTACAATTTGATCATTCACTTAAACAAAAATCAACGTTTTTAATTTAGGCATAAACGTGTTTTATATTATGGAAAACAATGCAGCCGTGTGCTAAATGGTGCTAGAACGTTCCGTTTGACATCAGAAATCGTTTGAATCCGAAACCATTTGCGTTGAGAACATTTTAACATCCAGCGGCTAGGAACCACAAGTGGCTAGAAGTGGCTAGGAACCACAAGAGGCTTGGAACCACAAGCGGCTAGGCTAGGAACCACAAGCGGCTAGGCTAGGAACCAGAAGCGGCTAGGCTAGGAACCACAAGCGGCTAGGAACCACAAGCGGCTGGGAACCACACGTGGCTGGGAACCACAAGCGGCTAGGCTAGGAACCACAAGCGGCTAGGCTAGGAACCACAAGCGGCTAGGCTAGGAACCACAAGCGGCTAGGAACCACAAGCGGCTGGGAACCACAAGCGGCTAGGCTAGGAACCACAAGCGGCTAGGCTAGGAACCACAAGCGCCTAGGAACCACAAGCACAGAGCAGTGAGAAATAAATTGTGTTTCAGTAGAAAGTTTTATTGATTCTCCAAATCAGCACACTCAATGACCAGTCAGGAATCATCCCAACTCGATAATATATATAGTATTATATGTATGTTGTTTCACAAACATATCATTATGTTATACATGTGTCAGGATTGATGGAAGGAAGTTAGTTTCTAGGCTTACCACAGTGTGTGCACGTGAGTGTGTGCATGCATGTGTCAGGATTGATGGAAGGAAGTCAGTTTATAGGCTTACCACAGTGTGTGCACGTGAGTGTGTGCATGCATGTGTCAGGATTGATGGAAGGAAGTTAGTTTCTAGGCTTACCACAGTGTGTGCACGTGAGTGTGTGCATGCATGTATCAGGATTGATGGAAGGAAGATAGTTTCTAGGCTTACCACCGTGTGTGCACGTGAGTGTGTGCATGCATGTGTCAGGATTGATGGAAGGAAGTTAGTTTCTAGGCTTACCACAGTGTGTGCACGTGAGTGTATGCATGCTTGGTGGAAGGATGTTTTGAGGACTTGCTGTTATGATATTTTTCTAATTTCCAAGCAGCATCTACTTGTGACTGAAGCAGCATCTACTATTGACTGAAGCAACATCTACTTGTGACTGAAGCAGCATCTACTTGTGACTAAAGCAGCATCTACTATTGACTGAAGCAGCAACTACTAGTGACTGAAGCAGCATCTACTAGTGACTGAAGCAGCATCTACTAGAAGCAGCATCTACTAGTGACTGAAGCAGCATCTACTAGCGACTGAAACAGCATCTTCTAGTGACTGAGGCAGCATCTACTAGCGACTGAAGCAACATCTACTAGTGACTGAAGCAGCATCTACTTGTGACTGAAGCAGCATCTACTAGTGACTGAAGCAGCATCTACTTGTGACTGAAGCAGCATCTACTTGTGACTGAAGCAGCATCTACTAGTGACTGAAGCAGCATCTACTATTGACTGAAGCAGCATCTACTAGTGACTAAAGCAGCATCTACTATTGACTGAAGCAACCTCTACTTGTGACTGAAGCAGCATCTACTTGTGACTAAAGCAGCATCTACTATTGACTGAAGCAGCATCTACTAGTGACTGAAGCAGCATCTACTAGTGACTGAAGCAGCATCTACTAGAAGCAGCATCTACTAGTGACTGAAGCAGCATCTACTAGTGACTGAAGCAGCATCTACTTGTGACTGAAGCAGCATCTACTTGTGACTGAACCAGCATCTACTAGAGACTGAAGCAGCATCTACTAGTGACTGAAGCAGCATCTACTTGTGACTGAAGCAGCATCTACTTGTGACTGAAGCAGCATCTACTAGTGACTAAAGCAGCATCTACTAGTGACTGAAGCAGCATCTACTTGTGACTCAAGCAGCATCTACTAGTGACTGAAGCAGCATCTACTTGTGACTAAAGCAGCATCTCCTAGTGACTGAAGCAGCATCTACGTGTGACTGAAGCAGCATCTACTTGTGACTGAAGCAGCATCTACTTGTGACTGAAGCAGCATCTACTAGTGACTGAAGCAGCATCTACTTGTGACTGAAGCAGCATCTACTAGTGACTGAAGCAGCATCTACTAGTGACTGAAGCAGCATCTACTAGTGACTGAAGCAGCATCTACTAGTGACTGAAGCAGCATCTACTAGTGACTGAAGCAGCATCTACTAGTGACTGAAGCAGCATCTACTTGTGACTGAAGCAGCATCTACTTGTGACTGAAGCAGCATCTACTTGTGACTGAAGCAGCATCTACTAGTGATTGAATCAGCATCTACCTGTGACTGAAGCAGCATCTACTAGTGACTGAAGCAGCATCTACTTGTGACTAAAGCAGCATCTACTAGTGACTGAAGCAGCATCTACTAGTGACTGAAGCAGCATCTACTGTGACTAAAGCAGCATCTACTAGTGACTGACACAGCATCTACTAGTGACTGAAGCAGCATCTACTAGTGACTGAAGCAGCATCTACTAGTGACTGAAGCAGCATCTACTAGTGACTGAAGCAGCATCTACTAGTGACTAAAGCAGCATCTACTAGTGACTGAAGCAGCATATACTAGTGACTAAAGCAGCATCTACTAGTGACTGAAGCAGCATCTACTAGTGACTGAAGCAGCATCTACTAGTGACTGAAGCAGCATCTACTTGTGACTGAAGCAGCATCTACTAGTGACTAAAGCAGCATCTACTAGTGACTGAAGCAGCATCTACTTGTGACTGAAGCAGCATCTACTAGTGACTAAAGCAGCATCTACTATTGACTAAAGCAGCATCTACTAGTGACTGAAGCAGCATCTACTTGTGACTGAAGCAGCATCTACTAGTGACTAAAGCAGCATCTACTAGTGACTAAAGCAGCATCTACTAGTGACTGAAGCAGCATCTACTAGTGACTGAAGCAGCATCTACTAGTGACTGAAGCAGCATCTACTAGTGACTGAAGCAGCATCTACTAGTGACTAAAGCAGCATCTACTAGTGACTGAAGCAGCATCTACTAGTGACTAAAGCAGCATCTACTAGTGACTGAAGCAGCATCTACTAGTGACTGAAGCAGCATCTACTAGTGACTGAAGCAGTGTCTACTGGTGACTAAAGCAGCATCTACTTGTGACTGAAGCAGCATCTACTTGTGACTGAAGCAGCATCTACTTGTGACTGAAGCAGCATCTACTAGTGACTGAAGCAGCATCTACTAGTGACTGAAGCAGCATCTACTAGTGACTGAAGCAGCATCTACTAGTGACTGAAGCAGCATCTACTAGTGACTGAAGCAGCATCTACTAGTGACTGAAGCAGCATCTACTAGTGACTAAAGCAGCATCTACTAGTGACTGAAGCAGCATCTACTAGTGACTGAAGCAGCATCTACTAGTGACTGAAGCAGCATCTACTAGTGACTAAAGCAGCATCTACTAGTGACTGAAGCAGCATATACTAGTGACTAAAGCAGCATCTACTAGTGACTGAAGCAGCATCTACTAGTGACTGAAGCAGCATCTACTAGTGACTGAAGCAGTGTCTACTGGTGACTAAAGCAGCATCTACTTGTGACTGAAGCAGCATCTACTTGTGACTGAAGCAGCATCTACTTGTGACTGAAGCAGCATCTACTTGTGACTGAAGCAGCATCTACTAGCGACTGAAACAGCATCTTCTAGTGACTGAGGCAGCATCTACTAGCGACTGAAGCAACATCTACTAGTGACTGAAGCAGCATCTACTTGTGACTGAAGCAGCATCTACTAGTGACTGAAGCAGCATCTACTTGTGACTGAAGCAGCATCTACTGTGACTGAAGCAGCATCTACTAGTGACTGAAGCAGCATCTACTATTGACTGAAGCAGCATCTACTAGTGACTAAAGCAGCATCTACTATTGACTGAAGCAACATCTACTTGTGACTGAAGCAGCATCTACTTGTGACTAAAGCAGCATCTACTAGTGACTGAAGCAGCATCTACTAGTGACTGAAGCAGCATCTACTAGAAGCAGCATCTACTAGTGACTGAAGCAGCATCTACTAGTGACTGAAGCAGCATCTACTTGTGACTGAAGCAGCATCTACTTGTGACTGAACCAGCATCTACTAGCGACTGAAGCAGCATCTACTAGTGACTGAAGCAGCATCTACTTGTGACTGAAGCAGCATCTACTTGTGACTGAAGCAGCATCTACTAGTGACTAAAGCAGCATCTACTAGTGACTGAAGCAGCATCTACTTGTGACTCAAGCAGCATCTACTAGTGACTGAAGCAGCATCTACTTGTGACTAAAGCAGCATCTCCTAGTGACTGAAGCAGCATCTACGTGTGACTGAAGCAGCATCTACTTGTGACTGAAGCAGCATCTACTTGTGACTGAAGCAGCATCTACTAGTGACTGAAGCAGCATCTACTTGTGACTAAAGCAGCATCTACTAGTGACTGACACAGCATCTACCAGTGACTGAAGCAGCATCTACTTGTGACTAAAGCAGCATCTACTAGTGACTGACACAGCATCTACTAGTGACTGAAGCAGCATCTACTAGTGACTGAAGCAGCATCTACTAGTGACTGAAGCAGCATCTACTAGTGACTGAAGCAGCATCTTCTAGTGACTAAAGCAGCATCTACTAGTGACTGAAGCAGCATATACTAGTGACTAAAGCAGCATCTACTAGTGACTGAAGCAGCATCTACTAGTGACTAAAGCAGCATCTACTAGTGACTGAAGCAGCATATACTAGTGACTAAAGCAGCATCTACTAGTGACTGAAGCAGCATCTACTAGTGACTGAAGCAGCATCTACTAGTGACTGAAGCAGTGTCTACTGGTGACTAAAGCAGCATCTACTTGTGACTGAAGCAGCATCTACTTGTGACTGAAGCAGCATCTACTTGTGACTGAAGCAGCATCTACTAGTGACTGAAGCAGCATCTACTAGCGACTGAAACAGCATCTTCTAGTGACTGAGGCAGCATCTACTAGCGACTGAAGCAACATCTACTAGTGACTGAAGCAGCATCTACTTGTGACTGAAGCAGCATCTACTAGTGACTGAAGCAGCATCTACTTGTGACTGAAGCAGCATCTACTTGTGACTGAAGCAGCATCTACTAGTGACTGAAGCAGCATCTACTATTGACTGAAGCAGCATCTACTAGTGACTAAAGCAGCATCTACTATTGACTGAAGCAACATCTACTTGTGACTGAAGCAGCATCTACTTGTGACTAAAGCAGCATCTACTATTGACTGAAGCAGCATCTACTAGTGACTGAAGCAGCATCTACTAGTGACTGAAGCAGCATCTACTAGAAGCAGCATCTACTAGTGACTGAAGCAGCATCTACTAGTGACTGAAGCAGCATCTACTTGTGACTGAAGCAGCATCTACTTGTGACTGAACCAGCATCTACTAGCGACTGAAGCAGCATCTACTAGTGACTGAAGCAGCATCTACTTGTGACTGAAGCAGCATCTACTTGTGACTGAAGCAGCATCTACTAGTGACTAAAGCAGCATCTACTAGTGACTGAAGCAGCATCTACTTGTGACTCAAGCAGCATCTACTAGTGACTGAAGCAGCATCTACTTGTGACTAAAGCAGCATCTCCTAGTGACTGAAGCAGCATCTACGTGTGACTGAAGCAGCATCTACTTGTGACTGAAGCAGCATCTACTTGTGACTGAAGCAGCATCTACTAGTGATTGAATCAGCATCTACCTGTGACTGAAGCAGCATCTACTAGTGACTGAAGCAGCATCTACTTGTGACTAAAGCAGCATCTACTAGTGACTGACACAGCATCTACCAGTGACTGAAGCAGCATCTACTTGTGACTAAAGCAGCATCTACTAGTGACTGACACAGCATCTACTAGTGACTGAAGCAGCATCTACTTGTGACTGAAGCAGCATCTACTTGTGACTGAAGCAGCATCTACTAGTGACTGAAGCAGCATCTACTATTGACTGAAGCAGCATCTACTAGTGACTAAAGCAGCATCTACTAGTGACTGAAGCAGCATCTACTAGTGACTGAAGCAGCATCTACTAGTGACTGAAGCAGCATCTACTAGTGACTAAAGCAGCATCTACTAGTGACTGAAGCAGCATATACTAGTGACTAAAGCAGCATCTGTTAGTGACTGAAGCAGCATCTACTAGTGACTGAAGCAGCATCTACTAGTGACTGAAGCAGTGTCTACTGGTGACTAAAGCAGCATCTACTTGTGACTGAAGCAGCATCTACTTGTGACTGAAGCAGCATCTACTTGTGACTGAAGCAGCATCTACTAGTGACTAAAGCAGCATCTACTAGCGACTGAAACAGCATCTTCTAGTGACTGAGGCAGCATCTACTAGCGACTGAAGCAACATCTACTAGTGACTGAAGCAGCATCTACTTGTGACTGAAGCAGCATCTACTAGTGACTGAAGCAGCATCTACTTGTGACTGAAGCAGCATCTACTTGTGACTGAAGCAGCATCTACTAGTGACTGAAGCAGCATCTACTATTGACTGAAGCAGCATCTACTAGTGACTAAAGCAGCATCTACTATTGACTGAAGCAACATCTACTTGTGACTGAAGCAGCATCTACTTGTGACTAAAGCAGCATCTACTATTGACTGAAGCAGCATCTACTAGTGACTGAAGCAGCATCTACTAGTGACTGAAGCAGCATCTACTAGAAGCAGCATCTACTAGTGACTGAAGCAGCATCTACTAGTGACTGAAGCAGCATCTACTTGTGACTGAAGCAGCATCTACTTGTGACTGAACCAGCATCTACTAGCGACTGAAGCAGCATCTACTAGTGACTGAAGCAGCATCTACTTGTGACTGAAGCAGCATCTACTTGTGACTGAAGCAGCATCTACTAGTGACTAAAGCAGCATCTACTAGTGACTGAAGCAGCATCTACTTGTGACTCAAGCAGCATCTACTAGTGACTGAAGCAGCATCTACTTGTGACTAAAGCAGCATCTCCTAGTGACTGAAGCAGCATCTACGTGTGACTGAAGCAGCATCTACTTGTGACTGAAGCAGCATCTACTTGTGACTGAAGCAGCATCTACTAGTGATTGAATCAGCATCTACCTGTGACTGAAGCAGCATCTACTAGTGACTGAAGCAGCATCTACTTGTGACTAAAGCAGCATCTACTAGTGACTGACACAGCATCTACCAGTGACTGAAGCAGCATCTACTTGTGACTAAAGCAGCATCTACTAGTGACTGACGCAGCATCTACTAGTGACTGAAGCAGCATTTACTAGTGACTGAAGCAGCATCTACTAGTGACTGAAGCAGCATCTACTAGTGACTGAAGCAGCATCTTCTAGTGACTAAAGCAGCATCTACTAGTGACTGAAGCAGCATATACTAGTGACTAAAGCAGCATCTACTAGTGACTGAAGCAGCATCTACTAGTGACTGAAGCAGCATATACTAGTGACTGAAGCAGCATCTACTTGTGACTGAAGCAGCATCTACTAGTGACTAAAGCAGCATCTACTAGTGACTGAAGCAGCATCTACTTGTGACTGAAGCAGCATCTACTAGTGACTAAAGCAGCATCTACTATTGACTAAAGCAGCATCTACTAGTGACTGAAGCAGCATCTACTAGTGACTGAAGCAGCATCTACTAGTGACTGAAGCAGCATCTACTAGTGACTACAGCAGCATCTACTAGTGACTAAAGCAGCATCTACTAGTGACTGAAGCAGCATCTACTAGTGACTGAAGCAGCATCTACTAGTGACTGAAGCAGCATCTACTAGTGACTGAAGCAGCATCTACTAGTGACTGAAGCAGCATCTACTAGTGACTAAAGCAGCATCTACTAGTGACTAAAGCAGCATCTACTAGTGACTAGCACATCTACTAGTGACTGAAGCAGCATCTACTAGTGACTGAAGCAGCATCTACTAGTGACTGAAGCAGCATCTACTAGTGACTGAAGCAGCATCTACTAGTGACTGAAGCAGCATCTACTAGTGACTAAAGCAGCATCTACTAGTGACTGAAGCAGCATCTACTAGTGACTGAAGCAGCATCTACTAGTGACTGAAGCAGCATCTACTAGTGACTACAGCAGCATCTACTAGTGACTAGCAGCATCTACTAGTGACTACAGCAGCATCTACTAGTGACTGAAGCAGCATCTACTAGTGACTGAAGCAACATCTACTAGTGACTAAAGCAGCATCTACTAGTGACTGAAGCAACATCTACTAGTGACTGAAGCAGCATCTACTAGTGACTACAGCAGCATCTACTAGTGACTAAAGCAGCATCTACTAGTGACTGAAGCAGCATCTACTAGTGACTAAAGCAGCATCTACTAGTGACTGAAGCAGCATCTACTAGTGACTGAAGCAGCATCTACTAGTGACTAAAGCAGCATCTACTAGTGACTGAAGCAGCATCTACTAGTGACTGAAGCAGCATCTACTAGTGACTAAAGCAGCATCTACTAGTGACTGAAGCAGCATCTACTAGTGACTGAAGCAGCATCTACTAGTGACTGAAGCAGCATCTACTAGTGACTAAAGCAGCATCTACTAGTGACTGAAGCAGCATCTACTAGTGACTGAAGCAGCATCTACTAGTGACTAAAGCAGCATCTACTAGTGACTGAAGCAGCATCTACTAGTGACTGAAGCAGCATCTACTAGTGACTGAAGCAGCATCTACTAGTGACTGAAGCAGCATCTACTAGTGACTAAAGCAGCATCTACTAGTGACTAAAGCAGCATCTACTAGTGACTGAAGCAGCATCTACTAGTGACTGAAGCAGCATCTACTAGTGACTGAAGCAGCATCTACTAGTGACTGAAGCAGCATCTACTAGTGACTGAAGCAGCATCTACTAGTGACTGAAGCAGCATCTACTAGTGACTACAGCAGCATCTACTAGTGACTAAAGCAGCATCTACTAGTGACTGAAGCAGCATCTACTAGTGACTGAAGCAGCATCTACTAGTGACTGAAGCAGCATCTACTAGTGACTGAAGCAGCATCTACTAGTGACTGAAGCAGCATCTACTAGTGACTGAAGCAGCATCTACTAGTGACTAAAGCAGCATCTACTAGTGACTGAAGCAGCATCTACTAGTGACTGAAGCAGCATCTACTAGTGACTGAAGCAGCATCTACTAGTGACTAAAGCAGCATCTACTAGTGACTAAAGCAGCATCTACTAGTGACTAAAGCAGCATCTACTAGTGACTGAAGCAGCATCTACTAGTGACTGAAGCAGCATCTACTAGTGACTAAAGCAGCATCTACTAGTGACTGAAGCAACATCTACTAGTGACTGAAGCAGCATCTACTAGTGACTACAGCAGCATCTACTAGTGACTAAAGCAGCATCTACTAGTGACTGAAGCAGCATCTACTAGTGACTAAAGCAGCATCTACTAGTGACTGAAGCAGCATCTACTAGTGACTGAAGCAGCATCTACTAGTGACTAAAGCAGCATCTACTAGTGACTGAAGCAACATCTACTAGTGACTGAAGCAGCATCTACTAGTGACTAAAGCAGCATCTACTAGTGACTGAAGCAGCATCTACTAGTGACTGAAGCAGCATCTACTAGTGACTAAAGCAGCATCTACTAGTGACTAAAGCAGCATCTACTAGTGACTGAAGCAGCATCTACTAGTGACTGAAGCAGCATCTACTAGTGACTGAAGCAGCATCTACTAGTGACTGAAGCAGCATCTACTAGTGACTGAAGCAGCATCTACTAGTGACTGAAGCAGCATCTACTAGTGACTGAAGCAGCATCTACTAGTGACTGAAGCAGCATCTACTAGTGACTGAAGCAGCATCTACTAGTGACTAAAGCAGCATCTACTAGTGACTGAAGCAGCATCTACTAGTGACTGAAGCAGCATCTACTAGTGACTGAAGCAGCATCTACTAGTGACTGAAGCAGCATCTACTAGTGACTGAAGCAGCATCTACTAGTGACTGAAGCAGCATCTACTAGTGACTGAAGCAACATCTACTAGTGACTGAAGCAACATCTACTAGTGACTGAAGCAGCATCTACTAGTGACTGAAGCAGCATCTACTAGTGACTGAAGCAACATCTACTAGTGACTAAAGCAGCATCTACTAGTGACTAAAGCAGCATCTACTAGTGACTAAAGCAGCATCTACTAGTGACTAAAGCAGCATCTACTAGTGACTAAAGCAGCATCTACTAGTGACTAAAGCAGCATCTACTAGTGACTAAAGCAGCATCTACTAGTGACTGAAGCAGCATCTACTAGTGACTGAAGCAGCATCTACTAGTGACTGAAGCAGCATCTACTAGTGACTGAAGCAGCATCTACTAGTGACTGAAGCAGCATCTACTAGTGACTGAAGCTGAAATGTTAAGACCATGAAACATCACTCCATCCATCCATCAGTAATGTAAAATGTCACGAGCATAGAAAGATAGATTATGCAATATATTTCAGATATCGATGAATATGAAAGTAACATCTGCCAGAATGAAGCTCTATGTGTAGATGAACTTGATGGATATACATGTGTATGTGTAGCCGGATATGATGGAGAATTCTGTATCAATGATAGGCTGAACACTGTTATACAGAATTGTTATTCGTATGAAAATAAGCAAACACTCTTTGATTGATATTATCTCGGCTTTGCTGTTACAGTAGGCTACTGGCTATCCCTATGTTTATCCCGTTCCCCTCACAGACACGTACATGTATGCTTTATGCTACCGTATCTCTCATACACATGATATATATATACCTAATCATCGGATAACCCATGAACATCCCGCCTCCATAGAGTGTCAGGCGCGTTGTTAGTTGCCTTTACGCCACAACGCCCGGGCTTTTGTTGGCTGTATATATAGTAGTAGATGAAAACTGAACTTTTCTTATGTGTTAGTTAGTATATAAATTTTCTTTTAAAGGTGTGCACTGTGCACCATTTGATGTAGTCCAAATATTTAGACTTGGAAAATGTGACATTTTACTATCCAGGCATTTTTCAAATAACAGAAAAGAATTATGTAGAGGTCTTATTTATAGGACTACATTATGATTTGATGTATAGGTTTCAAAATATTCGTGAGGACGAAGTCCCCCAGATCGTGCTTAATTTAGTTCGAACGGGCTTGTACATCGTTTTCTGCTGGCTACGCCACTGACTGGGCATGTTTAAGGCTTGCACAGAAATAGTTTGAAGCTATTGCGAACTAACTTTGTGTGTTATCCTTTAGACATTGACGACTGTGTTGATAGCCAGTGTCAGAATGGAGGTTTGTGCATAGACAACACCAACGGCTACACATGTGACTGCTTAGTGGGTTATGATGGCACATTCTGTCAAAACAGTAAGTTTTCATTGGAAAATGATATCGGTATATACAGCTGACTGGGATCAGCTGGCAAGAACAGTATTATGAGATGGACCATCGAGTGTGTGACAAAACGTGCATGAATAGGCTATTTGTGTGTGTGTTGTATATGTGTTGTGTGTGTTGTGTACACATGTATGTGTGTTGTGTGTGTGTTGTATGTGTGTTGTATGTGTGTTGTGTGTGCTGTGTGTGTGTTGATTGTGTTGTGTGTGTTGTGTGTGTGTTGTGTGTGTGTTGTGTGTGTTGTTTGTGTTGTGTGTGTATGTGTGTGTTATGTGTGTGTTGTGTGTGTGTTGTGTGTGTGTTGTATATGTGTTGTGTGTGTGTTGTGTTGTGTGTTGTATGTATGTTGTATATGTGTTATGTGTGTTGTGTGTGTGCTGTGTGTGTTGTGTGTTTGTTGTGTGCGTGTTGTATGTGTGTTGTGTGTGTATTGTGTGTGTGTTGTATATGTGTTGTGTGTGTTGTATGTGTTGTATATGTGTTGTGTGTGTTGTGTGTGTGTTGTATATGTGTTGTGTGTGTTATGTGTGTGTTGTGCGTGTGTTGTGTGTGTGTTGTGTGTGTTGTGTGTGTGTTGTGTGTGTTGTGTGTGTGTTGTATATGTGTTATGTGTGTGTTGTGTGTGTGTTGTATATGTGTTGTGTGTGTTGTGGTGTGTGTTGTTGTATGTGTTGTGTGTGTTGTGTGTGTTTGTGTGTGGTGTTGTATGTGTTGTGTGTGTTGTGTGTGTTGTGTGTGTTGTGTGTGTGTTGTATATGTGTTGTGTGTGCGTGTGTTGTGTGTGGTGTTTGTGTGTGTTGTGTGTGTGTTTGTGTGTGGTTGTGTGTGTTGTGTTGTGTGTTGTGTGTGGTTGTGTGTGTGCGTGTGTGTGTGTGTGTTGGTGTGTGTGTTGTGTGTGTGTTGTGTGTGTGTTGTATATGTGTTGTGTGTGTGTTGTGTGTGTGTGTGTCTGTGTGTGTGTTTGTGTGTGTGTGTTATGTGTGTTGTATGTGTGTTATGTGTGTTGTGTGTGTGTTATGTGTGCGTGTGTGTGTATGTGTGTGTCTGTGTGTGTGTATTTGTGTGTGTGTGTTGTATGTGTGTTATGTGTGTTGTATGTGTGTTATGTGTGTTGTATTGGTGTTATGTATGTTGTGTGTGTGTTCTGTGTGTGTGTGTGTCAAACCCCTTGCGGGGTCCTATGCATGTATTCCTGGGCAGGCAAAGTGGTTAACCAGTACTAAGCAATGTGTGTGAGGTGCCTTGCTCAATAACACTACAACCGTGGCCTATCGAACCCGGGACCGTTCGATTCCAAATCCGCTGCTCTACCACTGGACCACGGACGCCACACGGATAGTGAATAGCATCCTCACAATAACCTCCACCATGTGTGTTCAAATCTTTAATCTGTTTCTCTTGAAGCAACGGTTGAGTGTGTACAAGCAGCTTCCTGCTAGATAATGAGCACAGCAGAGTTAAACAATGTGTTAACTTAGAGTGACTGCTTTTCTAACAAAAGCATACAAACATATATAAGTTCACAGTTCCTTCAAATCGTACCAATCGCCTATGAAATCACGTACAGGGATAGTATTTGTACGACCCCATAACAAAGACTTTAAACCTTATGAGGAGATAGGCACACACGATCAGTCTAGCCCAGGCGTTATTCCAGTGGCCACGGACGATTATCAACGTTTCCTCAAATATTGGCAAATTATGGCCAGAACGTTGACGTCTGATGGGGCCATTATTACACAGGTGTACCGAAATTTCGGTGCGGTTATATATATTGGTGTCTATGCACCAACTATAGTACACGTTTGCAACATCTAATATATTAATTTCTTTATATGTGACAGGAATTCACTATGCCTATTTATTTAAATATTCCAAATCAACGAGCCTAATGTAATTCATTAACTTTTACGTCATATGTGAAATTAGTATTCTAAATCCATGACGTCATATATTATATGAGCTTACAATTTGAACTTTATAATATAATCGACGTCAAAGAATGCCTATGATATTTGTACACAGACATAGGAGAAATTAAAAATAATTCAAAACAAGTTGACTTTCTTTCTTTTAGATTGTTCACCCGTGCCTACACTATCTAATGGTATCATAGATGTCACAGATTCTACCAATACAACATATGGCTCTGCAGTAAATGTGACGTGTGATACAGGTTACATAGCAAATGCAACCAGCATTAGCTGTTTACAGTCTGGTCACTGGCAGGGTGCTAATTGTACTATTGTAGGTGTGTACGTTTAATATATAATCTTTAATATGAATGTATCATTATTATTTCATTTAGTATAGTGCTGTACATAGGTTAATATATGCCTGTAGTCGGATTAACAAAACTAACGTTCTGTATTATATATTGTAGATATGTTCCTGCATTGCCTAGAGGTATCGTAGTTCTCACTGAATGTACAAATAATCTAAGCGGCTACAACAAATGTGGCGTGTTATGCATGTTACATAGAAAATACAACGGCAATTCCCTGCATACTATCTGGTTATTGGGAGTGTGCAATTTGTACCATTGGGCTGTATGTTATTAATACATTCTTTATTTCGAATGTGTTCTCCTGATTTCTGATATATATATATTCGAAAAACTCAATGAAGACGGATCAGTGGTTAACACGTTGGTCTGGTATACAGGGATCGCAGGTTCGATCCCCCGTCTGACCCTAATACAAATACCAAACTCTTTCATATGGGACTTTAAACCGAGGTCTCGTGTCAGTGCTTTACACCATGCACGTAAAACAACCATATGAGAATAAGGAATGGGTCTCTTTATCATTGCACTATTCTCTAGGAGGCGTCACTAATATGGGCAACCGGTAGCGACGATAAATAAACGTAAACACACACACGTAATTATAGTACACTATTACAAACTGTTTAATATATTAATATATTTTGCAGTAACAAAAAATATAAACATATTTTGGAAACTGTTATGGTTGGATAGATTATGCGATGTACTGAGTTTGTATGCAAGTAATACGAAGTAAGTCGTGAAAGCGCAATGATAGCGCCCGGAGTTCGCAGCCCGCTGAAGCCGTTACGAGTGTGCCCTTAGGCAAGGCATTTAAATTCCACATGTCACTTCTTTCCCTCATGGCGATGGATTCCACTAAAATGTATATAAACTGACTACATATTTAATCAGCGATCAGTAAACACATTGTACAATAATTGCCGCCTATATCCTACGCTCTAAATCTGAATATGTGGTGACATACATAACGTTCCATATTTTAAATCATTCTCTGCAATATCTTTCACTGGTTCGAGTCCCGCTCAGTCCGTGTCTCTTTATATCAGAAAGTTGGCAGTATCTTACGGAGGTTGGTGCACCAAGTACTGGTTAACCACAGGAGCCTGCCCATGAAAGGTGTTGTTAGGTAAAATGGCCGTCGCTCAAATGGGCAACTGGTAGCGACGTTAAATAAACTTAAATAAGTGAAAAATAATATCTAATATTAATACTGACCTCACTGATTCTGTCAATGCAAAATGCAGCAAATAAATTAATTAAAATTACATTTTTGTGATTTTACTGTCAACATATTAAAATATTTTTAGCATGTTTTCCATTGCATTTTTTTCTGATATTTCTATACATTAAATATATGGACATATCTGAATCAGGTATAGTTCTAAATATATACCAGTATACATACAATATACTACTTTTGCCTCATTTAAATTGTATTCTATCTAACTATTTAGATTCCAGCTTCTGAAAACATGAACGACCATCAATTCCACTATTGACTAATTTGAGCATACACTACATTTTTAAACTGGCTATTATTCCAACAGGAAATATAACAAGGAATTGCACATCAGACGGAAACTGTGTTCGTGAAAGTATAAAAGCAGTCAACGAGATAGTGAGTAATTTATCATTTATAATACAACCCATTTCAAGTATTTTATCGGCAAAGTCGGAACAGTTAACGTTAACTCTAGTGTGCTATAAATTCGGAACAGGTAGCGTTAACTCTAGTGTTCTATAAAGTCGGAACAGTTAACGATACATCTAGTGAGCTATAAATTCGGAACAGTTAACGATAAATCTAGTGAGCTATAAAGTTTTAACAATTAACGCTAACTCTAGAGAGCTATAAAGTCGGAACAGTTAACACTAACTCTAGAGAGCTATACAGTCGGAACAGTTAACGTTAACTCTAGTGTGCTATAAAGTCGGAACAGTTAACAATACATCTAGTGAGCTATAAAGTTTTAACAGTAAACGCTAACTCTAGAGAGCTATAAAGTCGGTACAGTTAACGCTAAATCTAGTGAGCTATACAGTCGGAAGAGTTAACGCTAACTCTAGAGAGCTATACAGTTTTAACAGTTAACGCTAACTCTAGAGAGCTATAAAGTTTTAACAATTAATTCTAACTCTAGAGAGCTATAAAGTTTTAACAGTTAACGCTAACTCTAGAGAGCTATAAAGTCAGAACAGGCAACGCTAACTCTAGTGAGCTATAGAGTCGGAACAGGCAACGCTAACTCTAGAGAGCTATAAAGTCGTAACAGGCAACGCTAACTCTAGAGAGCTATACAGTCGGAACAGGCAGCACTAACTCTAGTGAGCTCTACAGTCATGCACGATGCGCGACTACTACTTCCTCCCATACTGGGGCTTCTGATGCTTGCACGACTACTACGTCCTCCCATGCTTAGGTTTCTGTTTTTTGCATGACTACTACTTTCTCCGATGCTTAGGCTTCTGATACATGCACGACTAATACTTCCTCTCATGCCGAGGCTTCTGATACATGCACGACTACTACTTCCTCTCATGCCGAGGCTTCTGATACATGTACGACTACTACTTCCTCCCATACTGAGGCTTCTGATACATGTACGACTACTACTTCCTCCCATACTGAGGCTTCTGATACATGTACGACTATTACTTCCTCCCATACTGAGGCTTCTGATACATGCACGACTACTACTTCCTCCCATACTGAGGCTTCTGATACATGCACGACTACTACTTCCTCCCATACTGAGGCGTCTGATACATGCACGACTACTACTTCCTCCCATATTGAGGCTTCTGATACATGTACGACTACTACTTCCTCCCATACTGAGGCTTCTGATACATGCACGACTACTACTTCCTCTCATGCCGAGGCTTCTGATACATGCACGACGACTACTTCCTCCCATACTGAGGCTTCTGATACATGCACGACTACTACTTCCTCTCATGCCGAGGCTTCTGATACATGCACGACTACTACTTCCTCTCATGCGAGGCTTCTGATACATGCACGACTATTACTTCCTCCCATACTGAGGCTTCTGATACATGTACGACTACTACTTCCTCCCATACTGAGGCTTCTGATACATGCACGACTACTACTTCCTCCCATGCTGAGGCTTCTGATGCTTGCACGACTACTACTTCCTCCCATACTGAGGCTTCTGATACATGCACGACTATTACTTTCTCTCAAGCCGAGGCTTCTGATGCTTGCACGACTACTACTTCCTTCCATACCGATACTTCTGATACATGCACGACTACTACTTTCTTTCATGCCGAGGCTTATGATGCTTGCACGACTACTACTTCCTCCCATACCGAGACTTCTGATACATGCACGACTACTACTTCCTCCCATACCGAGGCTTCTGATGCATGCACGACTACTACTTCCTCTCATGCCAAGGCTGCTGATGCTTGTATGACTACTAATTCCTCCCATACTGGGGCTTCTGATACATGCACGACTACTACCTCCTCTCATGCCGAGGCTTCTGATACATGCACGACTACTACTTCTTTCCATACCGAGACTTCTGATACATGCACGACTACTACTTCCTTCCATACCGAGGCTTCTGATACATGCACGACTATTACTTCCTCCCATACCGAGACTTCTGAAACAAGCATGACTACTACTTCCTCTCATGCCGATACTTCTGATACATGCACGACTACTACTTCCTCTCATACCGAGGCTTCTGATACATGCACGACTACTACTTCCTCCCAAACCGAGGCTTCTGATACATGCACGACTACTACTTCCTCCCATGCTGAGGCTTCTGATGCTTGCACGACTACTACTTCCTCCCATCCCGAAGCTTCTGATACATGCACGACTACTACTTCCTCCCATACTGAGGATTCTGATACATGCACGACTACTACTTCCTCCCATGCTGAGGCTTATGATGCTTGCACGACTACTACTTCCTCCCATACTGAGGGTTCTGATGTTTGTACGACTACTACTTTCTCTCATGCCGAGGCTTCTGATACTTGCACGACTACTACTTCCTCCCATACTGAGGCTTCTGATGTTTGTACGACTACTACTTCCTCTCATGCCGAGGCTTCTGATACATGCACGACTTCTACTTCCTCCCATACCGAGGCTTCTGATACATGCACGACTACTACTTCCTCACAAACAGAGGCTTCTGAGACATGCACGACTACTACTTCCTCCCATACCGAGGCTTCTGATACATGCACGACCACTACGTCCTCCCATACCGACGCTTCTGATACATGCACGACTACTACTTCCTCCCATACCGAGGCTTCTGATACATGCACGACTACTACTTCCTCCCATCCCGAAGCTTCTGATACATGCACGACTACTACTTCCTCTCATGCCCAGGCTTCTGATGCTTGCATGATTACTACTTCCTCCCATGCTGAGGCTTCTGATGCTTGCACGACTACTACTTCCACCCATCACGAAGCTTCTGATACATGCACGACTACTACTTCCTCCCATACCGAGGCTTCTGATACATGCACGACTACTACTTCCTCCCATAACGAGGCTTCTGATACATGCACGACTACTACTTCCTCCCATACCGAGGCTTCTGATACATGCACGACTACTACTTCCTTCCATACCGCGGCTTCTGATACATGCACGACTACTACTTCCTCCCATACCGATGCTTCTGATACATGCACGACTACTACTTCCTCCCATACTGAGGCTTCTGATACATGCACGACTACTACTTCCTCCCATAACGATGCTTCTGATACATGCACGACTACTACTTCCTCCCATACTGAGGCTTCTGATACATGCACGACTACTACTTCCTCCCATAACGATGCTTCTGATACATGCACGACTACTACTTCCTCCCATACGTAGGCTTCTGATACATGCACGACTACTACTTCCTCCCATACTGAGGCTTCTGATACATGCACGACTACTACTTCCTCCCATACTGAGGCTTCTGATACAGGCACGACTACTACTTCCTCCCATACTGAGGCTTCTGATACATGCACGACTACTACTTCCTCCCATACCGAGACTTCTGATACATGCACGACTACTACCTCCTCTCATGCCGAGAATTCTGATACATGCACGACTACTAATTCCTCCCATACCGAGACTTCTGATACATGCACGACTACTATTTCCTCTCATGCCAAGGCTGCTGATGCTTGTATGACTACTACTTCCTCCCATACTGGGGCTTATGATGCTTGCACGACTACTACTTCCTCCCATACTGAGGCTTCTGATGTTTGTACGACTACTACTTTCTCTCATGCCGAGGCTTCTGATACTTGCACGACTACTACTTCCTCCCATACTGAGGCTTCTGATGTTTGTACGACTACTACTTCCTCTCATGCCGAGGCTTCTGATACATGCACGACTTCTACTTCCTCCCATACGGAGGCTTCTGATACATGCACGACTACTACTTCCTCCCATACCGAGACTTCTGATACATGCACGACTACTACTTCCTCACAAACCGAGGCTTCTGAGACATGCACGACTACTACTTCCTCCCATACCGAGGCTTCTGATACATGCACGACCACTACGTCCTCCCATACCGACGCTTCTGATACATGCACGACTACTACTTTCTCTCATGCCGAGGCTTCTGATGCTTGCATGACTACTACTTCCTCCCATGCTGAGGCTTCTGATGCTTGCACGACTACTACTTCCTCCCATCCCGAAGCTTCTGATACATGCACGACTACTACTTTCTCTCATGCCGAGGCTTCTGATGCTTTCATGACTACTACTTCCTCCCATGCTGAGGCTTCTGATGCTTGCACGACTACTACTTCCTCCCATACCGAGGCTTCTGATACATGCACGACTACTACGTCCTCCCATACTGAGGCTTCTGATACATGCACGACTACTACTTCCTCTCATGCCCAGGCTTCTGATGCTTGCATGATTACTACTTCCTCCCATGCTGAGGCTTCTGATGCTTGCACGACTACTACTTCCACCCATCACGAAGCTTCTGATACATGCACGACTACTACTTCCTCCCATACCGAGGCTTCTGATACATGCACGACTACTACTTCCTCCCATAACGAGGCTTCTGATACATGCACGACCACTACTTCCTCCCATAGCGAGGCTTCTGATACATGCACGACTACTACTTCCTCCCATACCGCGGCTTCTGATACATGCACGACTACTACTTCCTCCCATACTGAGGCTTCTGATACATGCACGACTACTACTTCCTCCCATACCGAGACTTCTGATACATGCACGACTACTACTTCCTCCCATACCGATGCTTCTGATACATGCACGACTACTACTTCCTCCCATACTGAGGCTTCTGATACATGCACGACTACTACTTCCTCCCATACTGAGGCTTCTGATACAGGCACGACTACTACTTCCTCCCATACTGAGGCTTCTGATACATGCACGACTACTACTTCCTCCCATACCGAGACTTCTGATACATGCACGACTACTACCTCCTCTCATGCCGAGAATTCTGATACATGCACGACTACTACTTCCTCCCATACCGAGACTTCTGATACATGCACGACTACTACTTCCTCTCATGCCAAGGCTGCTGATGCTTGTATGACTACTACTTCCTCCCATACTGGGGCTTCTGATACATGCACGACTACTACTTCCTCCCATACTGAGGTTTCTGATGCTTGCACGACTACTACTTCCTCCCATCCCGAAGCTTCTGATACATGCATACTACTACTTCCTCCCATACTGAGGATTCTGATGCTTGCACGACTACTACTTCCTCCCATATTTAGGGTTCAGATGCTTGTACGACTACTATTTCCTCCCATACTGAGGCTTCTGATGCTTGCATGAGTACTACTTCCTTCCATACTTAGGCTTTTGGTGCATGCATGACTACTACTGTCTCCCATACTGAGGCTTCTGATGTTTGCATGACTACTACTTCCTTCTATACTGAGGCTTCTGATGCTTGTACAACTACTTCTTCCTTTCATACGTAGGCTTCTGATACATGCACGACTACTACTTCCTCCCATACGGAGGCTTCTGATACTTGCATGACTACTACTTCCTTCCATACTGAGGGTTCAGATGCTTGCATTACTACTACTTCCTTCCATACTGAGGCTTCTGATTCTTACATGACTACTTTCTACAATACTGAGGTTTCTGATGCTTGCACGACTACTACGTCTTCCCATACTGAGGCTTCTGATGCTTGCATGACTACTACTTCCTCTTATGCCGAGACTTCTGATACATACAAGACTACTACTTCCTCCCATACCGAGGCTTCTGATACATGTACGACTACTACTTCCTCCCATACTGAGATTTCTGATGCTTGCACGACTACTACTTCCTCCCATACTGAGGCTTCTGATGTTTGTACGACTACTACTTTCTCTCATGCCGAGGCTTCTGATACGTGCACGACCACTACTTCCTCCCATACTGAGGCTTCTGATGTTTGTACGACTACTACTTCCTCCCATACTGAGGTTTCTGATGTTTGTACGACTACTACTTCCTCTCATGCCGAGGCTTCTGATACATGCACGACTACTACTTCCTCTCATGCCGAGGCTTCTGATACATGCACGACTTCTACTTCCTCCCATACCGAGGCTTCTGATACATGCACGACTACTACTTCCTCCCATAACGAGGCTTCTGATACATGCACGACTACTACTTCCTCCCATACCGAGGCTTCTGATACATGCACGACTACTACTTCCTCCCATACCGAGGCTTCTGATACATGCACGACTACTAATTCCTCCCATACCGAGACTTCTGATACATGCACGACTACTACTTCCTCTCATGCCAAGGCTGCTGATGCTTGTATGACTACTACTTCCTCCCATACTGGGGCTTCTGATACATGCACGACTACTACTTCCTCCCATACTGAGGTTTCTGATGCTTGCACAACTACTACTTCCTCCCATCCCGAAGCTTCTGATACATGCACACTACTACTTCCACCCATACTGAGGCTTCTGATGCTTGCACGACTACTACTTCCTCCCATATTTAGGGTTCAGATGCTTGTACGACTACTACTTCCTCCCATACTGAGGCTTCTGTTGCTTGCATGAGTACTACTTCCTTCCATACTTAGGCTTCTGGTGCATGCATGACTACTACTGTCTCCCATACTGAGGCTTCTGATGCTTGCATGACTACTACTTCCTTCTATACTGAGGCTTATGATGCTTGTACAACTACTTCTTCCTTTCATACGTAGGCTTCTGATACATGCACGACTACTACATCCTCCCATACTGAGGCTTCTGATACTTGCATGACTACTACTTCCTTCCATACTGAGGCTTCTGATTCGTACATGACAACTTTCTACCATACTGAGGCCTCTGATACTTGCATGACTACTACTTCCTTCCATACTGAGGGTTCAGATGCTTGCATTACTACTAATTCCTCCCATACCGAGGCTTCTGATACATGCACGACTACTACTTCCTCCCATGCTGAGGCTTCTGATGCTTGCACGACTACTACTTCCTCCCATCCCGAAGCTTCTGATACATGCACGACTACTACTTCCTCCCATACTGAGGATTCTGATACATGCACGACTACTACGTCCTCCCATGCTGAGGCTTATGATGCTTGCACGACTACTACTTCCTCCCATACTGAGGCTTCTGATGTGTGTACGACTACTACTTTCTCTCATGCCGAGGCTTCTGATACTTGCACGACTACTACTTCCTCCCATACTGAGGCTTCTGATGTTTGTACGACTACTACTTCCTCTCATGCCGAGGCTTCTGATACATGCACGACTTCTACTTCCTCCCATACCGAGGCTTCTGATACATGCACGACTACTACTTCCTCCCATAACGAGGCTTCTGATACATGCACGACTACTACTTCCTCCCATACCGAGGCTTCTGATACATGCACGACTATTACTTCCTCCCATAACGAGGCTTCTGATACATGCACGACTACTACTTCCTCACAAACCGAGGCTTCTGATACATGCACGACTATTAATTCCTCCCATACCGAGGCTTCTGATACATGCACGACCACTACGTCCTCCCATACCGAGGCTTCTGATACATGCACGACTACTACTTCCTCTCATGCCGAGGTTTCTGATGCTTGCATGATTACTACTTCCTCCCATACTGAGGCTTCTGATACATGCATGACTACTACGTCCTCCCATGCTGAGGCTTCTGATGCTTGCACGACTACTACTTCCTCTCATGCGAGGCTTCTGATAAATACACGACTACTACTTCCTCCCATACTGGGGCTTCTGATACATGCACCACTACTACCTCCTCTCATGCCGAGGCTTCTGATGCTTGCACGACTACTACTTCCTCCCATACCGAGGCTTCTGATACATGCACGACTACTACGTCCTCCCATACTGAGGCTTCTGATACATGCACGACTACTACTTCCTCTCATGCCGAGGCTTCTGATGCTTGCATGACTACTACTTCCTCCCATGCTGAGGCTTCTGATGCTTGCACGACTACTACTTCCACCCATCACGAAGCTTCTGATACATGCATGACTACTACTTCCTCCCATACCGAGGCTTCTGATACATGCACGACTACTACTTCCTCCCATAACGAGGCTTCTGATACATGCACGACTACTACTTCCTCCCATACCGAGGCTTCTGATACATGCACGACTACTACTTCCTCCCATACCGCGGCTTCTGATACATGCACGACTACTACTTCCTCCCATACCGATGCTTCTGATACATGCACGACTACTATTTCCTCCCATACTGAGGCTTCTGATACATGCACGACTACTACTTCCTCTCATGCCGAGGCTTCTGATACATGCACGACTACTACTTCCTCTCATGCGAGGCTTCTGATACATGCACGACTACTACTTCCTCCCATACTGGGGCTTCTGATACATGCACCACTACTACCTCCTCTCATGCCGAGGCTTCTGATGCTTGCACGACTACTACTTCCTCCCATACCGAGGCTTCTGATACATGCACGACTACTACGTCCTCCCATACTGAGGCTTCTGATACATGCACGACTACTACTTCCTCTCATGCCGAGGCTTCTGATGCTTGCATGACTACTACTTCCTCCCATGCTGAGGCTTCTGATGCTTGCACGACTACTACTTCCACCCATCACGAAGCTTCTGATACATGCATGACTACTACTTCCTCCCATACCGAGGCTTCTGATACATGCACGACTACTACTTCCTCCCATAACGAGGCTTCTGATACATGCACGACTACTACTTCCTCCCATACCGAGGCTTCTGATACATGCACGACTACTACTTCCTCCCATACCGCGGCTTCTGATACATGCACGACTACTACTTCCTCCCATACCGATGCTTCTGATACATGCACGACTACTATTTCCTCCCATACTGAGGCTTCTGATACATGCACGACTACTACTTCCTCTCATGCCGAGGCTTCTGATACATGCACGACTACTACTTCCTCTCATGCGAGGCTTCTGATACATGCACGACTACTACTTCCTCCCATACTGGGGCTTCTGATACATGCACGACTACTACCTCCTCTCATGCCGAGGCTTCTGATGCTTGCACGACTACTACTTCCTTCCATACCGAGACTTCTGATACATGCACGACTATTACTTCCTCCCATACCGAGACTTCTGATACATGCACGACTACTACTTCCTCTCATGCCGATACTTCTGATACATGCACGACTACTACTTCCTCTCATGCGAGGCTTCTGATACATGCACGACTACTACTTCCTCCCATACTGGGGCTTCTGATACATGCACGACTACTACCTCCTCTCATGCCGAGGCTTATGATGCTTGCACGACTACTACTTCCTCCCATACCGAGACTTCTGATACATGCACACTACTACTTCCTCCCATACTGAGGCTTCTGATGCTTGCACGACTACTACTTCCTCCCATATTTAGGGTTCAGATGCTTGTACGACTACTATTTCCTCCCATACTGAGGCTTCTGATGCTTGCATGAGTACTACTTCCTTCCATACTTAGGCTTCTGGTGCATGCATGACTACTACTGTCTCCCATACTGAGGCTTCTGATGCTTGCATGACTACTACTTCCTTCTATACTGAGGCTTCTGATGCTTGTACAACTACTTCTTCCTTTCATACGTAGGCTTCTGATACATGCACGACTACTACTTCCTCCCATACTGAGGCTTCTGATACTTGCATGACAACTACTTCCTTCCATACTGAGGGTTCAGATGCTTGCACTACTACTACTTCCTTCCATACTGAGGCTTCTGATTCTTACATGACTACTTTCTACCATACTGAGGTTTCTGATGCTGGCACGACTACTACGTCTTCCCATACTGAGGCTTCTGATGCTTGCATGACTACTACTTCCTCTTATGCCGAGACTTCTGATACATACAAGACTACTACTTCCTCCCATACCGAGGCTTCTGATACATGTACGACTACTACATCCTCTCATGCAGTGGCTTCTGATACGTGCATGACTACTACTTCCTCCCATACTGAGGCTTCTGATGTTTGTACGACTACTACTTTCTCTCATGCCGAGGCTTCTGATACGTGCACGACTACTACTTCCTCCCATACTGAGGCTTCTGATGTTTGTACGACTACTACTTCCTCTCATGCCGAGGCTTCTGATACATGCACGACTTCTACTTCCTCCTATACCGAGGCTTCTGATACATGCACGACTACTACTTCCTCCCATAACGAGGCTTCTGATACATGCACGACTACTACTTCCTCCCATACCGAGGCTTCTGATACATGCACGACTACTACTTCCTCCCATGCCGATGCTTCTGATACATGTACGACTACTACTTCCTCCCATACTGAGGCTTCTGATACATGCACGACTACTACTTCCTCTCATGCCGAGGCTTCTGATACATGCACGACTACTACTTCCTCTCATGCGAGGCTTCTGATACATGCACGACTATTACTTCCTCCCATACTGGGGCTTCTGATACATGCACGACTACTACTTTCTCTCATGCCGAGGCTTCTGATGCTTGCACGACTACTACTTCCTTCCATACGGAGACTTCTGATACATGCACGACTACTACTTCCTCCCATACCGAGGCTTCTGATACATGCACGTCTACTACTTCCTCCCATCCTGAGACTTCGGATACATGCACGACTACTACTTCCTCCCATCCTGAGACTTCTGATACGTGCACGACTACTAATTCCTCCCATACTGAGACTTCTGATACGTGCACGACTACTAATTCCTCCCATACTGAGACTTCTGATACGTGCACGACTACTAATTCCTCCCATACTGAGACTTCTGATACATGCACGACTACTACTTCCTCCCATACTGAGACTTCTGATACATGCACGACTACTACTTCCTCTCATGCCAAGGCTGGTGATGCTTGTATGACTACTACTTCCTCTCATGCCGAGGCTTCTGATACATGCACGACTACTACTTCTTTCCATACCGAGACTTCTGATACATGCACGACTACTACTTCCTTCCATACCGAGGCTTCTGATACATGCACGACTACTACTTATTTCCATACCGAGGCTTCTGATATATGCACGACTACTACTTCCTCCCATACCGAGACTTCTGAAACATGCACGACTACTACTTCCTCTCATGCCGAGACTTCTGATACATGCACGACTACTACTTCCTCTCATGCCGAGGCTTTTGATACATGCACGACTACTACTTCCTCTCATACCGAGGCTTCTGATACATGCACGACTACTACTTCCTCTCATGCCGAGGCTTCTGATACATGCACGACTTCTACTTCCTCCCATACCGAGGCTTCTGATACATGCACGACTACTACTTCCTCCCATAACGAGGCTTCTGATACATGCACGACTACTACATCCTCCCATACCGAGGCTTCTGATACATGCAAGACCATTACTTCCTCCCATACTGGGGCTTCTGATACATGCACGACTACTACCTCCTCTCATGCCGAGGATTCTGATGCTTGCACGACTTCTACTTCCTCCCATACTGAGGCTTCTGATACATGCACGACTACTACTTTCTCTCATGCCGAGGCTTCTGATGCTTGCACGACTACTACTTCCTTCCATACGGAGACTTCTGATACATGCACGACTACTATTTCCTCCCATACCGAGGCTTCTGATACATGCACGACTACTACTTCCTCTCATGCCTAGGCTGCTGATGCTTGTATGACTACTAATTCCTCCCATACTGGGGCTTCTGATACATGCACGACTACTACCTCCTCTCATGCCGAGGCTTCTGATACATGCACGACTACTACTTCTTTCCATACCGAGACTTCTGATACATGCACGACTACTACTTCCTTCCATACCGAGGCTTCTGATACATGCACGACTACTACTTCTTTCCATACCGAGACTTCTGATACATGCATGACTACTACTTCCTTCCATACCGAGGCTTCTGATACATGCACGACTACTACTTCTTTCCATACCGAGACTTCTGATACATGCACGACTACTACTTCCTCCCATACCGAGACTTCTGAAACATGCACGACTACTACTTCCTCTCATGCCGATACTTCTGATACATGCACGACTACTACTTCCTCTCATACTGATATTTCTGATGCTTGCACGGCAACTACTTCCTCCCATATTGAGGCTTCTGATGTTTGTACGACTATTACTTTCTCTCATGCCGAGGCTTCTGATGCTTGCACGACTACTACTTCCTCTCATGCCAAGGTTTCTGATACATGCACGACTACTACTTCCAC
Organism: Archivesica marissinica; assembly: GCA_014843695.1. NCBI lineage: Eukaryota > Metazoa > Mollusca > Bivalvia > Venerida > Vesicomyidae > Archivesica > Archivesica marissinica. The sequence goes on from CM026386.1 coordinate 94,279,755, forward strand.
CCATACCGAGGTTTCTGATGTTTGTACGACTACTACTTCCTCCCATACCGAGGCTTCTGATGTGTGTACGACTACTACCTCCTCCCATACTGGGGCTTCTGATGCTTGCACGACTACTACTTCCTCTCATGCCAAGGCTTCTGATACATGCACGACTGCTACTTCCTCCCATACTGAGGCGTCTGATGCTTCCATGACTACTACCTCTCATGCCAAGGATTCTGATACATGCACGACTACTACTTCCTTCGATACTGAGGCTTCTGATACATGCAAGACTACTACTTCCTTTCATGCCGAGGCTTCTGATACATGCACGACTACTACTTCCTCCCATGTCGAGGCTTCTGAAACATGCACGACTACTACTTCCTCCCATACTGAGGCTTCTGATACATGCACGACTATTACTTCCTCTCATGCCAAGGCCTCTGATACATGCACGACTATTACTTCCTCACATACTTAGGCTTCTGATACATGTACGACTGCTACTTCCTCCCATACTGGGGCTTCTGATACATGCACGACTACTACTTCCTCCCATACTGGCTTCTGATACATGCACGATTACTACTTCCTCCCATACTGGGGCTTCTGATACATGCACGACTACTACTTCCTCCCATACTGGCTTCTGATACATGCACACTACTACTTCCTCCCATACTGAGGCTTCTGATACATGCACGACTACTACTTCCTCCCATACTGGGGCTTCTGATACATGCACGACTACTACTTCCTCCCATACTGGGGCTTCTGATACATGCACGACTACTACTTCCTCTCATGCCTAGGCTGCTGATGCTTGTATGACTACTAATTCCTCCCATACTGGGGCTTCTGATACATGCACGACTATTACTTCCTCTCATGCCAAGGCCTCTGATACATGCACGACTATTACTTCCTCACATACTTAGGCTTCTGATACATGTACGACTGCTACTTCCTCCCATACTGGGGCTTCTGATACATGCACGACTACTACTTCCTCCCATACTGGGGCTTCTGATACATGCACGATTACTACTTCCTCCCATACTGGGGCTTCTGATACATGCACGACTACTACTTCCTCCCATACTGGGGCTTCTGATACATGCACGACTACTACCTCCTCTCATGCCGAGACTTCTGATACATGTACGACTACTACGTCCTCCCATACTGAGACTTCTGATACATGCACGACTACTACTTCCTCTCATGCCTAGGCTGCTGATGCTTGTATGACTACTAATTCCTCCCATACTGGGGCTTCTGATACATGTATGACTACTACTTCCTCTCATGCCGAGACTTCTGATACATGCACGACTACTACTTCCTCCCATACTGAGACTTCTGATACATGCACGACTACTACTTCCTCTCATGCCTAGGCTGCTGATGCTTGTATGACTACTAATTCCTCCCATACTGGGGCTTCTGATACATGCACGACTACTACCTCCTCTCATGCCGAGGCTTCTGATATATGCACGACTACTACTTCTTTCCATACCGAGACTTCTGATACATGCACGACTACTACTTCTTTCCATACCGAGACTTCTGATACATGCACGACTACTACTTCCTCCCATACCGAGACTTCTGAAACATGCACGACTACTTCTTCCTCTCATGCCGATACTTCTGATACATGCACGACTACTACTTCCTCTCATACTGATATTTCTGATGCTTGCACGGCAACTACTTCCTCCCATATTGAGGCTTCTGATGTTTGTACGACTATTACTTTCTCTCATGCCGAGGCTTCTGATGCTTGCACGACTACTACTTCCTCTCATGCCAAGGTTTCTGATACATGCACGACTACTACTTCCACCCATACCGAGGTTTCTGATGTTTGTACGACTACTACTTCCTCCCATACCGAGGCTTCTGATGTGTGTACGACTACTACTACCTCCTCCCATACTGGGGCTTCTGATGCTTGCACGACTACTACTTCCTCTCATGCTAAGGCTTCTGATACATGCACGACTGCTACTTCCTCCCATACTGAGGCGTCTGATGCTTCCATGACTACTACCTCTCATGCCAAGGATTCTGATACATGCACGACTACTACTTCCTTCGATACTGAGGCTTCTGATACATGCAAGACTACTACTTCCTTTCATGCCGAGGCTTCTGATACATGCACGACTACTACTTCCTCCCATGCCGAGGCTTCTGAAACATGCACGACTACTACTTCCTCCCATACTGAGGCTTCTGATACATGCACGACTATTACTTCCTCTCATGCCAAGGCCTCTGATACATGCACGACTATTACTTCCTCACATACTTAGGCTTCTGATACATGTACGACTGCTACTTCCTCCCATACTAGGGCTTCTGATACATGCACGACTACTACTTCCTCCCATACTGGAGCTTCTGATACATGCACGATTACTACTTCCTCCCATACTGGGGCTTCTGATACATGCACGACTACTACTTCCTCCCATACTGGGGCTTCTGATACATGCACGACTACTACTTCCTCCCATACTGGGGCTTCTGATACATGCACGACTACTACTTCCTCCCATACTGGGGATTCTGATACATGCACGATTACTACTTCCTAACATACTGAGTCTTCTGATACATGCACGACTACTACTTCCTTACATACTGGGGCTTCTGATACATGCAGGACTACTTCTTCCTTCCATACTGAGGCTTCTGATGCATGCATGACTACTACTTCCTCCCAAACTTAGGCTTGTTGATACATGCACGACTACTACTTCCTTCCATACTGAGGCTTCTGATACATGCACGACTACTACTTCCTATCATGCTGAGGCTTCTGATACATGCACGACTAGTACTTCCTCCCATACTGGGGCTCCTGATACATGCACGACTACTACTTCCTCACATACTGAGGCTTCTGATGTTTGTACGACTACTACTTCCTTCCATACTTAGGCTTCTGGTGCATGCACGACTACTACTTTCTCCCATACTGAGGCTTCTGATGCTTGAATGACTACTAATTCCTTCTATACTGAGGCTTCTGATGATTGTACAACTACTTCTTCCTTCCAATCCTAGGCTTCTGATACATGAACGACTACTACTTCCTCTCATACTGAGGCTTTTGATGCTTGCACGATTACTACTTCTTCCCATACTGAGGCTTTTGATGCTTGCACGATTACTACTTCTTCCCATACTGAGGCTTTTGATGCTTGAATGACTACTACTTCCTATCACACCGAGGCTTCTGATGCATGCACGACAACTACATCCTCCCATACCGAGGCTTCTGATACATGCACGACTACTACTTCCTCTCATGCCGTGGCTTCTGTTACGTGCATGACTACTACTTCCTCCCATACTGAGATTTATGATGCTTGCACGACTACTACTTCCTCCCATACTGAGGCTTCTGATGTTTGTACGACTATTACTTTCTCTCATGCCGAGGCTTCTGATGCTTGCACGACTACTACTTCCTCCCATACCGAGGCTTCTGATGTTTGTACGACTACTACTTCCTCTCATGCCGAGGCTTCTGATGTTTGTACGACTACTAATTTCTCTCATGCCGAGGCTTCTAATGCTTGCACGACTACTACTTCCTCCCATAACGAGGCTTCTGATACATGCACGACTACTACTTCTCCCATATCGAGGCTTCTGATACATGCACGACTACTACTTCCTCCCATAACGATGCTTCTGATACATGCACGACTACTACTTCCTCCCATACTGAGGCTTCTGATGCTTGCACGACTACTACTTCCTCCCATACTGAGGCTTCTGATGCTTGTACGACTATTATTTCCTCCCATACTGAGGCTTCTGATGCTTGCATGAGTACTACTTCCTTCCATACTTAGGCTTCTGGTGCATGCACGACTACTACTTTCTCCCATACTGAGGCTTCTGATGCTTGCATGACTACTACTTCCTTCTATACTGAGGCTTCTGATGCTTGTACAACTACTTCTTCCTTCCAATCCTAGGCTTCTGATACATGCACGACTACTATTTCCTCTCATACTGAGGCTTTTGATGCTTGCACGATTACTACTTCTTCCCATACTGAGGCTTTTGATGCTTGCACGATTACTACTTATTCCCATACTGAGGCTTTTGATGCTTGAATGACTACTACTTCCTATCACACCGAGGCTTCTGATGCATGCACGACTACTACTTCCTCCCATACCGAGGCTTCTGATACATGTACGACTACTACTTCCTATCATGCCGAGGCTTCTGATGCATGCACGACTACTACTTCCTCCCATACCGAGGCTTCTGATACATGTACGACTACTACTTCCTATCATGCCGAGGCTTCTGATGCATGCACGACTACTACTTCCTCCCATGTCGAGGCTTCTGATACATACACGACTACTACTTCCTCCCATACTGAGGCCTCTGATGCTTGCATGACTACTACTTCCTCTCATGCCGAAGCTTCTGATTCATGCAAGACTACTACTTCCTCTCATGCCGTGGTTTCTGATACGTGCATGACTACTACTTCCTCTCATACTGAGGCTTCTGATGCTTGCACGACTACTACTTCCACCCATACTGAGGCTTCTGATATTTTTACGACTACTACTTCCTCTCATGCCGAGGCATCTGATACATGCACGACTACTACTTCCTCCCATACTGAGGCTTCTGATGTTTTTACGACTACTAATTTCTCTCATGCCGAGGCTTCTGATGCTTGCACGACTACTACTTCCTGCCATACTGAGGCTTCTGATGTTTGTACGACTACTACTTCCTCTCATGCCGAGGCTTCTGATACATGCACGACTACTACCTCCTCCCATACCGAGGCCTCTGATACATGCACGACTACTACTTCCTCCCATAACAAGGCTTCTGATACATGCACGACTACCACTTCCTCCCATACTGGGGCTTCTGATACATGCACGACTACCACTTCCTCCCATACTGAGGCTTCTGATGTTTGTACGACTACTACCTCCTCCCATACCGGGGCTTCTGATGCTTGCACGACTACTACTTCCTCTCATGCCAAGGCTTCTGATAGATGCACGACTGCTAAATCCTCCCATACTGAGGCGTCTGATGTTTCAATGACTACTACCTCTCATGCCAAGGATTCTGATACATGCACGACTACTACTTCCTTCCATACTGAGGCTTCTGATACATGCACGAATACTACTTCCTCTCATACCGAAGCTTCTGATACATGCACGACTACTACTTCCTCCCATGCCGAGGCTTCTGATACATGCACGACTACTACTTCCTCCCATACTGAGGCTTCTGATACATGCACGACTACTACTTCCTCTCATGCCAAGGCCTCTGATACATGCACGACTACTACTTCATCTCATGCCAAGGCCTCTGATACATGCACGACTACTACTTCCTCTCATACTGGGGCTTCTGATACATGCACGATTACTACTTCTTTACATACTGGGGCTTCTGATACATGCACGGCTAGTACTTCCTCCCATACTGAGATTTCTGATGCTTGCACGACTACTACTTCCTCCCATACTGAGGCTTCTGATGTTTGTACGACTATTACTTTCTCTTATGCCGAGGCTTCTGATGCTTGCACGACTACTACTTCCTCCCATACCGAGGCTTCTGATGTTTGTACGACTACTACTTCCTCTCATGCCGATGCTTCTGATACATGCACGACTACTACTTCCTCCCATACTGAGGCTTCTGATGTTTGTACGACTACTAATTTCTCTCATGCCGAGGCTTCTAATGCTTGCACGACTACTACTTCCTCCCATAACGAGGCTTCTGATACATGCACGACTACTACTTCCTCCCATACCGAGGCTTCTGATACATGCACGACTACTACTTCCTCCCATACCGATGCCTCTGATACATGCACGACTACTACTTCCTCCCATACTGAGGCTTCTGATGCTTGCACGACTACTACTTCCTCCCATACTGAGGCTTCTGATGCTTGTACGACTACTATTTCCTCCCATACTGAGGCTTCTGATGCTTGCATGAGTACTACTTTCTCCCATACTGAGGCTTCTGATGCTTGCATAACTACTTCTTCCTTCCATACCTAGGCTTCTGATACATGCACAACTACTACTTCCTCTCATACTGAGGCTTTTGATGGTTGCAAGATTACTACTTCTTCCCATACTGAGGCTTTTGATGCTTGCAGGATTACTACTTCTTCCCATACTGAGGCTTTTGATGCTTGAATGACTACTACTTCCTATCACACCGAGGCTTCTGATGCATGCACGACTACTACTTCCTCCCATACCGAGGCTTCTGATACATGTACGATTACTACCTCCTATCATGCCGAGGCTTCTGATGCATGCACGATTACTACTTCCTCCCATACCGAGGCTTCTGATACATGTACGACTACTACTTCCTATCATGCCGAGGCTTCTGATGCATGCACGACTACTACTTCCTCCCATGTCGAGGCTTCTGATACATACACGACTACTACTTCCTCCCATACTGAGGCTTCTGATGCTTGCATGACTACTACTTCCTCTCATGCCGAAGCTTCTGATTCATGCAAGACTACTACTTCCTCTCATGCCGTGGCTTCTGATACGTGCATGACTACTACTTCCTCTCATACTGAGGCTTCTGATGCTTGCACGACTACTACTTCCACCCATACTGAGGCTTCTGATTTTTTACGACTACTACTTCCTCTCATGCCGAGGCATCTGATACATGCACGTCTACTACTTCCTCCCATACTGAGGCTTCTGATGCTTGCACGACTACTACTTCCTCCCATAACAAGGCTTCTGATACATGCACGACTACTACTTCCTCCCATACTGGGGCTTCTGATACATGTACGACTACTACTTCCTCCCATACTGGGGCTTCTGATGCTTGCACGACTACTACTTCCTCCCATACCGAAGCCTCTGATACATGCACGACTACTACTTCCTCCCATACCGAGGCTTCTGATACATGCACGACTACTACTTCCTCCCATAACAAGGCTTCTGATACATGCACGACTACTACTTCCTCCCATACTGGGGCTTCTGATACATGCACGACTACTACTTCCTCCCATACTGGGGCTTCTGATGCTTGCACGACTACTACTTCCTCCCATACCGAGGCCTCTGATACATGCACGACTACTACTTCCTCCCATAACGAGGCCTCTGATACATGCACGACTACTACTTCCTCCCATACTGGGGCTTCTGATACATGCACGACTACTACTTCCTCCCATACTGGGGCTTCTGATGCTTGCACGACTACTACTTCCTCCCATACTGGGGCTTCTGATACATGCACGACTACTACTTCCTCCCATACTGGGGCTTCTGATGCTTGCACGACTACTACTTCCTCTCATGCCAAGGCTTCTGATACATGCACGACTGCTAATTCCTCCCATACTGAGGCGTCTGATGCTTCAATGACTACTACCTCTCATGCCAAGGATTCTGATACATGCACGACTACTACTTCCTTCCATACTGAGGCTTCTAATACATGCAAGTCTACTACTTCCTCCCATACTGGGGCTTCTGATACATGCACAACTACTACGTCCTCTCATGCCGAGGCTTCTGATACATGCACGACTACTACTTCCTCCCATGCCGAGGCTTCTGATACATGCACGACTACTACTTCCTCCCATGCCGAGGCTTCTGATACATGTACGACTGCTACTTCCTCCCATACTGGGCTTCTGATACATGCACGACTACTACTTCCTTCCATACTGAGACTTCTGATACATGCACGACTATAACTTCCTCACATACTTAGGCTTCTGATACATGTACGACTGCTACTTCCTCCCATACTGGGGCTTCTGATACATGCACGACTACTACTTCTTTACATACTGGGGCTTCTGATACATGTACGACTACTACTTCCTCCCATACTGGCGCTTCTGATACATGCACGACTACTACTTCCTCCCATACTGAGGCTTCTGATGTTTGTACGACTACTTCTTCCTCTCATGCCAAGGTTTCTGATACATGCACGACTACTACTTCCTCCCATACTGAGGCTTCTGATGTTTGTACGACTACTTCTTCCTCTCATGCCAAGGTTTCTGATACATGCACGACTACTACTTCCTCCCATACCGATGCCTCTGATACATGCACGACTACTACTTCCTCCCATACTGAGGCTTCTGATGCTTGCACGACTACTAATTCCTCCCATACTGAGGCTTCTGATGCTTGTACGACTACTATTTCCTCCCATACTGAGGCTTCTGATGCTTGCATGAGTACTACTTCCTTTCATACTTAGGCTTCTGATACATGCATAACTACTACTTTCTCCCATACTGAGGCTTCTGATGCTTGCATAACTACTTCTTCCTTCCATACCTAGGCTTCTGATACATGCACGACTACTACTTCCTCTCATACTGAGGCTTTTGATGGTTGCAAGATTACTACTTCTTCCCATACTGAGGCTTTTGATGCTTGCACGATTACTACTTCTTCCCATACTGAGGCTTTTGATGCTTGAATGACTACTACTTCCTATCACACCGAGGCTTCTGATGCATGCACGACTACTACTTCCTCCCATACCGAGGCTTCTGATACATGTACGACTACTACCTCCTATCATGCCGAGGCTTCTGATGCATGCACGACTACTACTTCCTCCCATACCGAGGCTTCTGATACATGTACGACTACTACTTCCTATCATGCCGAGGCTTCTGATGCATGCACGACTACTACTTCCTCCCATGTCGAGGCTTCTGATACATACACGACTACTACTTCCTCCCATACTGAGGCATCTGATACATGCACGACTACTACTTCCTCCCATGCCGAGGCTTCTGATACATGTACGACTGCTACTTCCTCCCATACTGGGGCTTCTGATACATGCACGACTACTACTTCCTTCCATACTGAGACTTCTGATACATGCACGACTATAACTTCCTCACATACTTAGGCTTCTGATACATGTACGACTGCTACTTCCTCCCATACTGGGGCTTCTGATACATGCACGACTACTACTTCTTTACATACTGGGGCTTCTGATACATGTACGACTACTACTTCCTCCCATACTGGCGCTTCTGATACATGCACGACTGCTACTTCCTCCCATACTGAGGCTTCTGATGTTTGTACGACTACGTCTTCCTCTCATGCCAAGGTTTCTGATACATGCACGACTACTACTTCCTCCCATACTGAGGCTTCTGATGTTTGTACGACTACTTCTTCCTCTCATGCCAAGGTTTCTGATACATGCACGACTACTACTTCCTCCCATACCGATGCCTCTGATACATGCACGACTACTACTTCCTCCCATACTGAGGCTTCTGATGCTTGCACGACTACTACTTCCTCCCATACTGAGGCTTCTGATGCTTGTACGACTACTATTTCCTCCCATACTGAGGCTTCTGATGCTTGCATGAGTACTACTTTCTTTCATACTTAGGCTTCTGATACATGCATAACTACTACTTTCTCCCATACTGAGGCTTCTGATGCTTGCATAACTACTTCTTCCTTCCATACCTAGGCTTCTGATACATGCACGACTACTACTTCCTCTCATACTGAGGCTTTTGATGGTTGCAAGATTACTACTTCTTCCCATACTGAGGCTTTTGATGCTTGCACGATTACTACTTCTTCCCATACTGAGGCTTTTGATGCTTGAATGACTACTACTTCCTATCACACCGAGGCTTCTGATGCATGCACGACTACTACTTCCTCCCATACCGAGGCTTCTGATACATGTACGACTACTACCTCCTATCATACCGAGGCTTCTGATGCATGCACGACTACTACTTCCTCCCATACCGAGGCTTCTGATACATGTACGACTACTACTTCCTATCATGCCGAGGCTTCTGATGCATGCACGACTACTACTTCCTCCCATGTCGAGGCTTCTGATACATACACGACTACTACTTCCTCCCATACTGAGGTTTCTGATGCTTGCATGACTACTACTTCCTCTCATGCCGAAGCTTCTGATTCATGCAAGACTACTACTTCCTCTCATGCAGTGGCTTCTGATACGTGCATGACTACTACTTCCTCTCATACTGAGGCTTCTGATGCTTGCACGACTACTACTTCCACCCATACTGAGGCTTCTGATGTTTTTACGACTACAACTTCCTCTCATGCCGAGGCATCTGATACATGCACGTCTACTACTTCCTCCCATACTGAGGCTTCTGATGTTTTTACGACTACTAATTTCTCTCATGCCGAGGCTTCTGATGCTTGCACGACTACTACTTCCTCCCATAACAAGGCTTCTGATACATGCACGACTACTACTTCCTCCCATACTGGGGCTTCTGATACGTGTACGACTACTACTTCCTCTCATACTGGGGCTTCTGATGCTTGCACGACTACTACTTCCTCCCATACCGAGGCCTCTGATACATGCACGACTACTACTTCCTCCCATACCGAGGCCTCTGATACATGCACGACTACTACTTCCTCCCATAGCAAGGCTTCTGATACATGCAAGACTACTACTTCCTCCCATACTGGGGCTTCTGATACATGCACGACTACTACTTCCTCCCATACTGGGGCTTCTGATGCTTGCACGACTACTACTTCCTCCCATACTGGGGCTTCTGATACATGCACGACTACTACTTCCTCCCATACTGGGGCTTCTGATGCTTGCACGACTACTACTTCCTCTCATGCCAAGGCTTCTGATACATGCACGACTGCTAATTCCTCCCATACTGAGGCGTCAGATGCTTCAATGACTACTACCTCTCATGCCAAGGATTCTGATACATGCACGACTACTACTTCCTTCCATACTGAGGCTTCTGATACATGCAAGTCTACTACTTCCTCCCATACTGGGGCTTCTGATACATGCACAACTACTACTTCCTCTCATGCCGAGGCTTCTGATACATGCACGACTACTACTTCCTCCCATGCCGAGGCCTCTGATACATGCACGACTACTACTTCCTCCCATGCCGAGGCTTCTGATACATGTACGACTGCTACTTCCTCCCATACTGGGGCTTCTGATACATGCACGACTACTACTTCCTTCCATACTGAGACTTCTGATACATGCACGATTATTACTTCCTCACATACTTAGGCTTCTGATACATGTACGACTGCTACTTCCTCCCATACTGGGGCTTCTGATACATGCACGACTACTACTTCCTTCCATACTGAGGCTTCTGATACATGCACGACTACTACTTCTTTACATACTGGGGCTTCTGATACATGTACGACTACTACTTCCTCCCATACTGGGGCTTCTGATACATGCACGACTACTACTTCCTCCCATACTGAGGCTTCTGATGTTTGTACGACTACTTCTTCCTCTCATGCCAAGGTTTCTGATACATGCGCGACTACTACTTCCTCCCATACTGAGGCTTCTGATGTTTGTACGACTACTTCTTCCTCTCATGCCAAGGTTTCTGATACATGCACGACTACTACTTCCTCCCATACCGAGGCTTCTGATGTGTGTATGACTACTACCTCCTCCCATACTGGGGCTACTGATGCTTGCACGACTACTACTTCCTCTCATGCCAAGGCTTCTGATACATGCACGACTGCTACTTCCTCCCATACTGAGGCGTCTGATGCTTCCATGACTACTACCTCTCATGCCAAGGATTCTGATACATGCACGACTACTACTTCCTTCCATACCGAGGCTTCTGATACATGCAAGGCTACTACTTCCTCCCATACTCTGGGCATCTGATACATGCACGACTACTACTTCATCCCATGCCGAGGCTTCTGATATATGCACGACTACTACTTCCTCCCATACTGGGGCTTCTGATACATGCACGACTACTTCTTCCTTCCATACTGAGGCTTCTGATACATGCACGACTACTACTTCCTCCCATGCCGAGGCTTCTGATATATGCACGACTACTACTTCCTCCCATACTGGGGCTTCTGATACATGCACGACTACTACTTCCTCCCATACTGGGGCTTCTGATACATGCATGATTACTACTTCCTCCCATACTGAGGCTTCTGATACATACACGACTACTACTTCCTCTCATGCCGAGGCTTCTGATACATGCACGACTACTACTTCCTCCCATACTGAGGCTTCTGATACATGCACGACTACTACTTCCTCCCATACTGGGGCTTCTGATACATGCATGACTACTACTTCCTTACATACTGAGGCTTCTGATGCATGCTCGACTACTACTTCCTCCCATACTTAGGCTTGTTGATACATGCACTACTACAACTTCCTTCTCTACTGAGGCTTCTGATACATGCACGACTACTACTTCCTATCATGCTGAGGCTTCTGATACATGCACGACTACTACTTCCTCCCATACTGGGGCTTCTGATACATGCACGACTACTACTTCCTCTCATGCCAAGGCTTCTGATACATGCACGACTACTACTTCATCCCATACCAATGCTTCTGATACATGCACGACTACTACTTCCTCCCATACTGGGGCTTCTGATACATGCACGACTACTACTTCCTCTCATGCCGAGGCTTCTGAAGCTTCCATGACTACTACTTCCTCCCATACTAAGGCTTCTGATGCTTGCATGACTACTACTTCATCCCATACTAAGGCTTCTGATGCTTCCATGACTCCTACTTCCTCCCATACTAAGGCTTCTGATGCTTGCATGACTACTACTTCCTCCCATACTAAGGCTTCTGAAGCTTCCATGACTACTACTTCCTCCCATACTAAGGCTTCTGATGCTTCCATGACTACTACTTCCTCCCATACTAAGGCTTCTGATGCTTCCATGACTACTACTTCCTCCCATACTGAGGCTTCTGATGCTTGCATGACTACTACTATTTCGTCCAGTCGAGTACTACTATTATTATTACTACTGTTGCTACTACTGATATTTCTATTGCTACTGTAACGTGTGATGTAGTATCCTGGGAATGATTCCCGTTGTAGTATGATAACCGAATTTTAAATTGAAAGCAACGTTGAATGTTCAGTGTCAAGTATTTTGTAGGTTGATTCACTGGATGCCAATGCCACACAGGCTGATGTCAAGGACGCCCTCAAGGCAATTTCTATCGCATCTACACAAAACGAGAGTGCGACAGAAGAAGCTAAACTAACAGCTGGAGAGTTGGACGTCTTGTCCGCTTCTCTAGAAAAAGTGGCTGATGTACTTTCATCGTCAGATAATGTAGTACTAAACGATAATATTACTAATGTAAGTTTAGACTAGTTACAGAATTTATTTGAGTATCAAGACATATATATATATATATATATACATGTATTCAGCCTGCGGATATTTTGATAATAGTAACCATTGTTAATCTTTGCGTAGTACCAATGGAAGTTATTATAGTGTTGGCATTTGCCAATCCAAAACTGTGTTTAAATCGAAAATGAGCATGTAATGTAGATATGTTAAGGTTGTATCGATATGATAGATGGCCGTGCTATTATATTAGGTTGGTATTATATGCAAGAATTAGAGAATATTCTCTATGAACAGTTTTCTTCAATATATCCAACATTTAAGTGTTTAGTAGGTATCTGTATGGAACATTTAAACGTGTAGTAGGTATCTATATGGAACATTGTAACATGTAGTAGGTATCTGTATGGAACATTGTAACGTGTAGTAGGTATTTGTATGGAACATTGTAACGTGTAGTAGGTATCTGTATGGAACATTGTAACGTGTAGTAGGTATCTGTATGGAACATTGTAACGTGTAGTAGGTATCTGTATGGAACATTGTAACGTGTAGTAGGTATCTGTATGGAACATTGTAACGTGTAGTAGGTATATGTATGGAACATTGAAACGTGTAGTAGGTATCTGTATGGAACATTTAAACGTGTAGTAGGTATAGGAATGGAACATTGACACGTGTAGTAGGTATCTGTTTGGAACATTGTAACGTGTAGTAGGTATCTGTATGGAACATTGAAACGTGTAGTAGGTATATTTATGGAACATATAAACGTGTAGTAGGTATATGTATGGAACATTGAAACGTGTAGTATGTATCGAACATTGAACCGTGTAGTAGGTATATTTATGGAACATATAAACGTGTAGTAGGTATATGTATAGAACATTGAAACGTGTAGTATGTATCGAACATTTAAACGGGTAGTAGGTATATGCATGTCGACATTGAAACGTGTAGTAGGTGTCTGTCTGGAACATTGACACGTGTAGTAGGTATTTGTATGGAACATTGACACGTGTAGTAGGTATTTGTATGGAACATTGTAACGTGTAGTAGGTATTTGTATGGAACATTGACACGTGTAGTAGGTATTTGTATGGAACATTGAAACGTGTAGTAGGTATCTGTTTGGAACATTGTAACGTGTAGTAGGTATCTGTAAGGAACATTGAAACGTGTAGTAGGTATTTGTATGGAACATTGAAACGTGTAGTAGGTATCTGTTTGGAACATTGTAACGTGTAGTAGGTATCTGTATGGAACATTGAAACGTGTAGTAGGTATATTTATGGAACATATAAACGTGTAGTAGGTATATGTATGGAACATTGAAACGTGTAGTATGTATCGAACATTGAACCGTGTAGTAGGTATATTTATGGAACATATAAAGGTGTAGTAGGTATATGTATGGAACATTGAAACGTGTAGTATGTATCGAACATTTAAACGGGTAGTAGGTATATGCATGTCGACATTGAAACGTGTAGTAGGTGTCTGTCTGGAACATTGAAACATGTAGTAGGTATCTGTATGGAACATTGAAACGTGTAGTTGGTATCTGTTTGGAACATTGTAACGTGTAGTAGGTATCTGTATGGAACATTGAAACGTGTAGTAGGTATCTGTATGGAACATGGTAACATGTGGTAGGTATCTGTATGGAACATTGAAACGTGTAGTAGGTATCTGTATGGAACATGGTAACATGTGGTAGGTATCTGTATGGAACATTGAAACGTGTAGTAGGTATCTGTATGGAACATTGTAACGTGTAGTAGGTATATGTAGGGAACATTGAAACGTGTAGTAGGTATCTGTATGGAACATTGAAACGTGTAGTAGGTATCTGTATGGAACATTGAAACGTGTAGTAGGTATCTGTATGGAACATTGAAACGTGTAGTAGGTATCTGTATGGAACATGGTAACATGTGGTAGGTATCTGTATGGAGCATTGTAACGTGTAGTAGGTATATGTAGGGAACATTGAAACGTGTAGTAGGTATCTGTATGGAACATTGTAACGTGTAGTAGGTATAGGTGTGGAACATTGAAACGTGTAGTAGGTATCTGTATGGAACATTGAAACGTGTAGTAGGTATCTGTATGGAACATTGAAACGTGTAGTAGGTATCTGTATGGAACATTTAAACGTGTAGTAGGTATAGGAATGGAACATTGACACGTGTAGTAGGTATCTGTTTGGAACATTGTAACGTGTAGTAGGTATCTGTATGGAACATTGAAACGTGTAGTAGGTATATTTATGGAACATATAAACGTGTAGTAGGTATATGTATGGAACATTGAAACGTGTAGTATGTATCGAACATTGAACCGTGTAGTAGGTATATTTATGGAACATATAAACGTGTAGTAGGTATATGTATAGAACATTGAAACGTGTAGTATGTATCGAACATTTAAACGGGTAGTAGGTATATGCATGTCGACATTGAAACGTGTAGTAGGTGTCTGTCTGGAACATTGACACGTGTAGTAGGTATTTGTATGGAACATTGACACGTGTAGTAGGTATTTGTATGGAACATTGTAACGTGTAGTAGGTATTTGTATGGAACATTGACACGTGTAGTAGGTATTTGTATGGAACATTGAAACGTGTAGTAGGTATCTGTTTGGAACATTGTAACGTGTAGTAGGTATCTGTAAGGAACATTGAAACGTGTAGTAGGTATTTGTATGGAACATTGAAACGTGTAGTAGGTATCTGTTTGGAACATTGTAACGTGTAGTAGGTATCTGTATGGAACATTGAAACGTGTAGTAGGTATATTTATGGAACATATAAACGTGTAGTAGGTATATGTATGGAACATTGAAACGTGTAGTATGTATCGAACATTGAACCGTGTAGTAGGTATATTTATGGAACATATAAAGGTGTAGTAGGTATATGTATGGAACATTGAAACGTGTAGTATGTATCGAACATTTAAACGGGTAGTAGGTATATGCATGTCGACATTGAAACGTGTAGTAGGTGTCTGTCTGGAACATTGAAACATGTAGTAGGTATCTGTATGGAACATTGAAACGTGTAGTTGGTATCTGTTTGGAACATTGTAACGTGTAGTAGGTATCTGTATGGAACATTGAAACGTGTAGTAGGTATCTGTATGGAACATGGTAACATGTGGTAGGTATCTGTATGGAACATTGAAACGTGTAGTAGGTATCTGTATGGAACATGGTAACATGTGGTAGGTATCTGTATGGAACATTGAAACGTGTAGTAGGTATCTGTATGGAACATTGTAACGTGTAGTAGGTATATGTAGGGAACATTGAAACGTGTAGTAGGTATCTGTATGGAACATTGAAACGTGTAGTAGGTATCTGTATGGAACATTGAAACGTGTAGTAGGTATCTGTATGGAACATTGAAACGTGTAGTAGGTATCTGTATGGAACATGGTAACATGTGGTAGGTATCTGTATGGAGCATTGTAACGTGTAGTAGGTATATGTAGGGAACATTGAAACGTGTAGTAGGTATCTGTATGGAACATTGAAACGTGTAGTAGGTATCTGTATTGAACATTGAAACGTGTAGTAGGTATCTGTATGGAACATTGAAACGTGTAGTAGGTATCTGTATGGAACATTGAAACGTGTAGTAGGTATCTGTATGGAACATTGAAACGTGTAGTAGGTATCTGTATGGAACATTGAAACGTGTAGTAGGTATCTGTATGGAACATTGTAACGTGTAGTAGGTATCTGTATGGAGCATTGTAACGTGTAGTAGGTATATGTAGGGAACATTGAAACGTGTAGTAGGTATCTGTATGGAACATTGAAACGTGTAGTAGGTATCTGTATGGAACATTGAAACGTGTAGTAGGTATCTGTATGGAACATTGAAACGTGTAGTAGGTATCTGTATGGAACATTGAAACGTGTAGTAGGTATCTGTATGGAACATGGTAACATGTGGTAGGTATCTGTATGGAGCATTGTAACGTGTAGTAGGTATATGTAGGGAACATTGAAACGTGTAGTAGGTATCTGTATGGAACATTGAAACGTGTAGTAGGTATCTGTATGGAACATTGAAACGTGTAGTAGGTATCTGTATGGAACATTTAAACGTGTAGTAGGTATCTGTATGGAACATGGTAACATGTGGTAGGTATCTGTATGGAACATTGAAACGTGTAGTAGGTATCTGTATGGAGCATTGTAACGTGTAGTAGGTATATGTAGGGAACATTGAAACGTGTAGTAGGTATCTGTATGGAACATTGAAACGTGTAGTAGGTATCTATATGGAACATTGTAACGTGTAGTAAGTATCTATTTAGCAACTGTCTTACTCTACTCGATTATTACAGGATTTTATAGAATCTGCCAGCAGCCTGATTGATAACTCTAACCGAGAAAGCTGGTCATCTTTATCTGAATCGGTAAGATGTATATTGCATGGTTAATTCTTCTAAATTTGTTTTCTTGGGATGTAAAAATAAAACTGCATAGTTCATCCATCCTTGTGCTTGGGTTATTTAAAGTTATGTATGAGTTTGTAATTTTACAACTCCACTAATGGAGATAATATACAATTAATTTCATAAAAGTAATTTAATATGCAAACAGATCATCAACATTATCAACTAAAATCTGAATTATTTATCATTGAACATAGAACAGATTACATTACCGGCAATGGTGACATAATGTTTTAATTGATTTAGGCCAAAATATAACGAAAACATGAAATGATCGCCCATTCTGTGTAATAATGTTTTTATAAAATGTGTAGATATTTAATATACAAATATCACAACCACATGTTTAGTTACTACATGTGATTATTTTTATATTAAACACTTAGTTTATTCAAATTTATTTTAGCTCTCGATTGCGAAACAAGTTCTTACAACTGATAGTAATCATTCTCGAGACCTCATTATTGACGGAATCTATCGAGAGGCAACGTGGAATGTAAGTGCCTTGCCTAAGGGCACAATCGTAACTGCTCAAGTGTGACGTTAGTTTATACAAATTTAGAATAGCTCGATTGCGAAACAAGTTCTTACAACTTATATTATGGAATCCATCGGCACGAGGGAGAGAGAAGAGTCAACGTGTAATTTAAATCCCTTTGTTAAGGGTACAATCGTAACGGCTCCAGCGGTGATCGAACTCCGGGCCTTTACCACCTGAAGCGAACGTGCTACCACTGCGCTATCACGACTTCTACTATTGACCACATAATCCCATAATCGTGATGGTTAGCGTCAATATTGTCTTGTACCAGTTGTGCTTTGCTTCAGGGAATCGGGGCTGAAAGGGTGTTGACGGCCGTCGAGACAATCGGCGAACTGTTGAGTAAATCTTTGGATGGTTCAAAAGAGACTAAAAAGACAATCATTAAGAAGAACCTAGGTATATCAACCACATGCACACGTATTATTTCCGGTATATGATCGGTTGTTGAATACAGTCAAACCTGTCTTAATCCTTTGCTTGCTGAGTAAATAAATCGCATTTGCAAACAACATAGATCCAGATCAGCCTGGTGTTTGTTATTCAGCCAGGTGTTTTGGCACCACTATCCGAATAGCAAACAGCATAGAGCCTGATCAGACGGCAAATTCTATACATGTTATGTGCCGTCTGATCTGGCTCTATTCTGTTTGCAAAAGTGATTTTATATGCATAGTGTGCAATGGGGTAAGCACATGTGGCTGTTTAATAGTCGTCAAATGTATAATAATACATCATATCTGGAAACTGGCTGCTTAATACACGTTGGCTGCTTGGCCATTTGCACGCTACATGTAGATAAAACCACTATTGCAACAAGTATAGAGCCAATTCAGATGGCATGTTCTGTGCCGTCTGCTTCGGCCCTATGCTGATTGCTTTTCGGATAGTGGAGCTAAAACATTTGGATGAATAGCAAACAACATAGATCCTGTAAAATCCATTTCATTTACTCAGCATGCAAAGGCTTAATAGCGGTGACCACTAACACAGGGTTGACTGTAATAGAGGTGACCACTAACACAGGGTTGACTGTAATAGAGGTGACCACTAACACAGGGTTGACTGTAATAGAGGCGACCACTAACACAGGTTTGACTGTAATAGAGGTGACCAATAACACAGGGTTGACTGTAATAGAGGTGACCACTAACACAGGTTTGACTGTAATAGAGGTGACCACTAACACAGGGTTGACTGTAATAGAGGTGACCACTAACACAGGTTTGACTGTAATAGAGGTGACCACTAACACAGGTTTGACTGTAATAGAGGTGACCACTAACACAGGGTTGACTGTAATAGAGGTGACCACTAACACAGGTTTGACTGTAATAGAAGTGACCACTAACACAGGGTTGACTGTAATAGAGGTGACCACTAACACAGGGTTGACTGTAATAGAGGTGACCACTAACACAGGGTTGACTGTAATAGAGGTGACCACTAACACAGGTTTGACTGTAATAGAGGTGACCACTAACACAGGGTTGACTGTAATAGAGGTGACCACTAACACAGGGTTGACTGTAATAGAGGTGACCACTAACACAGGGTTGACTGTAATAGAGGTGACCACTAACACAGGGTTGACTGTAATAGAGGTGACCACTAACACAGGGTTGACTGTAATAGAGGTGACCACTAACACAGGTTTGACTGTAATAGAGGTGACCACTAACACAGGGTTGACTGTAATAGAGGTGACCACTAACACATGGTTGACTGTAATAGAGGTGACCACTAACACAGGGTTGACTGTAATAGAGGTGACCACTAACACAGGGTTGACTGTAATAGAGGTGACCACTAACACAGGGTTGACTGTAATAGAGGTGACCACTAACACAGGTTTGACTGTAATAGAGGTGACCACTAACACAGGTTTGACTGTAATAGAGGTGACCACTAACACAGGGTTGACTGTAATAGAGGTGACCACTAACACAGGGTTGACTGTAATAGAGGTGACCACTAACACAGGGTTGACTGTAATAGAGGTGACCACTAACACAGTGTTGACTGTAATAGAGGTGACCACTAACACAGGGTTGACTGTAATAGAGGTGACCACTAACACAGGGTTGATTGTAATAGAGGTGACCACTAACACAGGGTTGACTGTAATAGAGGTGACCACTAACACAGGTTTGACTGTAATAGAGGTGACCACTAACACAGGTTTGACTGTAATAGAGGTGACCACTAACACAGGTTTGACTGTAATAGAGATGACCACTAACACAGGTTTGACTGTAATAGAGGTGACCACTACCACAGGGTTGACTGTAATAGAGGTGACCACTAACACAGGGTTGACTGTAATAGAGGTGACCACTAACACAGGGTTGACTGTAATAGAGGTGACCACTAACACAGGGTTGACTGTAATAGAGGTGACCACTAACACAGGGTTGACTGTAATAGAGGTGACCACTAACACAGGGTTGACTGTAATAGAGGTGACCACTAACACAGGGTTGACTGTAATAGAGGTGACCACTAACACAGGGTTGACTGTAATAGAGGTGACCACTAACACAGGGTTGACTGTAATAGAGGTGACCACTAACACAGGGTTGACTGTAATAGAGGTGACCACTAACACAGGGTTGACTGTAATAGAGGTGACCACTAACACAGGGTTGACTGTAATAGAGGTGACCACTAACACAGGGTTGACTGTAATAGAGGTGACCACTAACACAGGGTTGACTGTAATAGAGGTGACCACTAACACAGGGTTGACTGTAATAGAGCTGTAAAAACCACAACGTAATAGAGGTGACCACTAACACAGGGTTGACTGTAATAGAGGTGACCACTAACACAGGGTTGACTGTAATAGAGGTGACCACTAACACAGGGTTGACTGTAATAGAGGTGACCACTAACACAGGGTTGACTGTAATAGAGGTGACCACTAACACAGGGTTGACTGTAATAGAGGTGACCACTAACACAGGGTTGACTGTAATAGAGGTGACCACTAACACAGGGTTGACTGTAATAGAGGTGACCACTAACACAGGGTTGACTGTAATAGAGGTGACCACTAACACAGGTTTGACTGTAATAGAGGTGACCACTAACACAGGTTTGACTGTAATAGAGGTGACCACTAACACAGGTTTGACTGTAATAGAGGTGACCACTAACACAGGTTTGACTGTAATAGAGGTGACCACTAACACAGTGTTGACTGTAATAGAGGTGACCACTAACACAGGTTTGACTGTAATAGAGGTGACCACTAACACAGGGTTGACTGTAATAGAGGTGACCACTAACACAGGGTTGACTGTAATATAGGTGACCACTAACACAGGGTTGACTGTAATAGAGGTGACCACTAACACAGGGTTGACTGTAATAGAGGTGACCACTAACACAGGGTTGACTGTAATAGAGGTGACCACTAACACAGGGTTGACTGTAATAGAGGTGACCACTAACACAGGGTTGACTGTAATAGAGGTGACCACTAACACAGGGTTGACTGTAATAGAGGTGACCACTAACACAGGGTTGACTGTAATAGAGGTGACCACTAACACAGGGTTGACTGTAATAGAGGTGACCACTAACACAGGGTTGACTGTAATAGAGGTGACCACTAACACAGGGTTGACTGTAATAGAGGTGACCACTAACACAGGTTTGACTGTAATAGAGGTGACCACTAACACAGGTTTGACTGTAATAGAGGTGACCACTAACACAGGTTTGACTGTAATAGAGGTGACCACTAACACAGGTTTGACTGTAATAGAGGTGACCACTAACACAGGGTTGACTGTAATAGAGGTGACCACTAACACAGGTTTGACTGTAATAGAGGTGACCACTAACACAGGGTTGACTGTAATAGAGGTGACCACTAACACAGGGTTGACTGTAATAGAGGTGACCACTAACACAGGGTTGACTGTAATAGAGGTGACCACTAACACAGGGTTGACTGTAATAGAGGTGACCACTAACACAGGGTTGACTGTAATAGAGGTGACCAATAACACAGGGTTGACTGTAATAGAGGTGACCACTAACACAGGGTTGACTGTAATAGAGGTGACCAATAACACAGGGTTGACTGTAATAGAGGTGACCACTAACACAGGGTTGACTGTAATAGAGGTGTAATAGAGGTGACCACTAACACAGGGTTGACTGTAATAGAGGTGACCACTAACACAGGGTTGACTGTAATAGAGGTGACCACTAACACAGGGTTGACTGTAATAGAGGTGACCACTAACACAGGGTTGACTGTAATAGAGGTGACCACTAACACAGGGTTGACTGTAATAGAGGTGACCACTAACACAGGTTTGACTGTAATAGAGGTGACCACTAACACAGGTTTGACTGTAATAGAGGTGACCACTAACACAGGGTTGACTGTAATAGAGGTGACCACTAACACAGGGTTGACTGTAATAGAGGTGACCACTAACACAGGGTTGACTGTAATAGAGGTGACCACTAACACAGGGTTGACTGTAATAGAGGTGACCACTAACACAGGGTTGACTGTA
This sequence comes from Archivesica marissinica, assembly GCA_014843695.1. Lineage (NCBI taxonomy): Eukaryota > Metazoa > Mollusca > Bivalvia > Venerida > Vesicomyidae > Archivesica > Archivesica marissinica. Next base: position 94,302,592 of record CM026386.1, read on the forward strand.
ATAGAGGTGACCACTAACACAGGGTTGACTGTAATAGAGGTGACCACTAACACAGGTTTGACTGTAATAGAGGTGACCACTAACACAGGTTTGACTGTAATAGAGGTGACCACTAACACAGGTTTGACTGTAATAGAGGTGACCACTAACACAGGTTTGACTGTAATAGAGGTGACCACTAACACAGGTTTGACTGTAATAGAGGTGACCACTAACACAGGGTTGACTGTAATAGAGGTGACCACTAACACAGGGTTGACTGTAATAGAGGTGACCACTAACACAGGTTTGACTGTAATAGAGGTGACCACTAACACAGGGTTGACTGTAATAGAGGTGACCACTAACACAGGGTTGACTGTAATAGAGGTGACCACTAACACAGGGTTGACTGTAATAGAGGTGACCACTAACACAGGGTTGACTGTAATAGAGGTGACCACTAACACAGGGTTGACTGTAATAGAGGTGACCACTAACACAGGGTTGACTGTAATAGAGGTGACCACTAACACAGGGTTGACTGTAATAGAGGTGACCAATAACACAGGGTTGACTGTAATAGAGGTGACCACTAACACAGGGTTGACTGTAATAGAGGTGACCAATAACACAGGGTTGACTGTAATAGAGGTGACCACTAACACAGGGTTGACTGTAATAGAGGTGTAATAGAGGTGACCACTAACACAGGGTTGACTGTAATAGGGTGTAATAGAGGTGACCACTAACACAGGGTTGACTGTAATAGAGGTGACCACTAACACAGGGTTGACTGTAATAGAGGTGACCACTAACACAGGGTTGACTGTAATAGAGGTGACCACTAACACAGGGTTGACTGTAATAGAGGTGACCACTAACACAGGTTTGACTGTAATAGAGGTGACCACTAACACAGGTTTGACTGTAATAGAGGTGACCACTAACACAGGGTTGACTGTAATAGAGGTGACCACTAACACAGGGTTGACTGTAATAGAGGTGACCACTAACACAGGGTTGACTGTAATAGAGGTGACCACTAACACAGGTTTGACTGTAATAGAGGTGACCACTAACACAGGGTTGACTGTAATAGAGGTGACCACTAACACAGGTTGACTGTAATAGAGGTGACCACTAACACAGGGTTGACTGTAATAGAGGTGACCACTAACACAGGGTTGACTGTAATAGAGGTGACCACTAACACAGGGTTGACTGTAATAGAGGTGACCACTAACACAGGTTTGACTGTAATAGAGGTGACCACTAACACAGGTTTGACTGTAATAGAGGTGACCACTAACACAGGGTTGACTGTAATAGAGGTGACCACTAACACAGGGTTGACTGTAATAGAGGTGACCACTAACACAGGTTTGACTGTAATAGAGGTGACCACTAACACAGGTTTGACTGTAATAGAGGTGACCACTAACACAGGTTGACTGTAATAGAGGTGACCACTAACACAGGGTTGACTGTAATAGAGGTGACCACTAACACAGGGTTGACTGTAATAGAGGTGACCACTAACACAGGGTTGACTGTAATAGAGGTGACCACTAACACAGGGTTGACTGTAATAGAGGTGACCACTAACACAGGTTTGACTGTAATAGAGGTGACCACTAACACAGGGTTGACTGTAATAGAGGTGACCACTAACACAGGTTTGACTGTAATAGAGGTGACCACTAACACAGGGTTGACTGTAATAGAGGTGACCACTAACACAGGGTTGACTGTAATAGAGGTGACCACTAACACAGGTTTGACTGTAATAGAGGTGACCACTAACACAGGTTTGACTGTAATAGAGGTGACCACTAACACAGGTTTGACTGTAATAGAGGTGACCACTAGCACAGGTTTGACTGTAATAAAGTGACCACTAACACAGGTTTGACTGTAATAGAGGTGACCACTAACACAGGTTTGACTGTAATAGAGGTGACCACTAGCACAGGTTTGACTAATAATGTGACCACTAACACAGGTTTGACTGTAATAGAGGTGACCACTAACACAGGTTTGACTGTAATAGAGGTGACCACTAGCACAGGTTTGACATTAATAAAGGTGACCACTAACACAGGTTTGACTGTAATAGAGGTGACCACTAACACAGGTTTGACTGTAATAGAGGTGACCACTAGCACAGGTTTGACATTAATAATGTGACCACTAACACAGGTTTGACTGTAATAGAGGTGACCACTAACACAGGTTTGACTGTAATAGAGGTGACCACTAGCACAGGTTTGACTGTAATAATGTTGACCACTAACACAGGTTTGACTGTAATAGAGGTGACCACTAACACAGGTTTGACTGTAATAGAGGTGACCACTAACACAGGTTTGACTGTAATAGAGGTGACCACTAACACAGGTTTGACTGTAATAGAGGTGACCACTAACACAGGTTTGACTGTAATAGAGGTGACCACTAACACAGGGTTGACTGTAATAGAGGTGACCACTAACACAGGGTTGACTGTAATAGAGGTGACCACTAACACAGGGTTGACTGTAATAGAGGTGACCACTAACACAGGGTTGACTGTAATAGAGGTGACCACTAACACAGGGTTGACTGTAATAGAGGTGACCACTAACACAGGTTTGACTGTAATAGAGGTGACCACTAACACAGGTTTGACTGTAATAGAGGTGACCACTAACACAGGTTTGACTGTAATAGAGGTGACCACTAACACAGGGTTGACTGTAATAGAGGTGACCACTAACACAGGGTTGACTGTAATAGAGGTGACCACTAACACAGGGTTGACTGTAATAGAGGTGACCACTAACACAGGTTGACTGTAATAGAGGTGACCACTAACACAGGGTTGACTGTAATAGAGGTGACCACTAACACAGGGTTGACTGTAATAGAGGTGACCACTAACACAGGGTTGACTGTAATAGAGGTGACCACTAACACAGGGTTGACTGTAATAGAGGTGACCACTAACACAGGGTTGACTGTAATAGAGGTGACCACTAACACAGGGTTGACTGTAATAGAGGTGACCACTAACACAGGTTTGACTGTAATAGAGGTGACCACTAACACAGGGTTGACTGTAATAGAGGTGACCACTAACACAGGGTTGACTGTAATAGAGGTGACCACTAACACAGGTTTGACTGGTAATAGAGGTGACCACTAACACAGGGTTGACTGTAATAGAGGTGACCACTAACACAGGGTTGACTGTAATAGAGGTGACCACTAACACAGGGTTGACTGTAATAGAG
>CM026386.1:94306845-94314345 GCA_014843695.1 Archivesica marissinica
TGATAGTACCATAGTATAGTGTGATAGTACCATAGTATAGTATGATAGTACCATAGTATAGTATGATAGTACCATAGTATAGTATGATAGTACCATAGTATAGTGTGATAGTACCATAGTATAGTATGATAGTACCATAGTATAGTGTGATAGTACCATAGTATAGTATGATAGTACCATAGTATAGTGTGATAGTACCATAGTATAGTATGATAGTACCATAGTATAGTGTGATAGTACCATAGTATAGTATGATAGTACCATAGTATAGTATGATAGTACCATAGTATAGTATGATAGTACCATAGTATAGTGTGATAGTACCATAGTATAGTATGATAGTACCATAGTATAGTATGATAGTACCATAGTATAGTGTGATAGTACCATAGTATAGTATGATATTACCATAGTATAGTATGATAGTACCATAGTATAGTATGATAGTACCATAGTATAGTATGATAGTACCATAGTATAGTATGATAGTACCATAGTATAGTATGATAGTACCATAGTATAGTATGATAGTACCATAGTATAGTATGATAGTACCATAGTATAGTATGATAGTACCATAGTATAGTATGATAGTACCATAGTATAGTATGATAGTACCATAGTATAGTATGATAGTACCATAGTATAGTACCATAGTATAGTGTGATAGTACCATAGTATAGTATGATAGTACCATAGTATAGTATGATAGTACCATAGTATAGTACCATAGTATAGTGTATAGTACCATAGTATAGTATGATAGTACCATAGTATAGTATGATAGTACCATAGTATAGTGTGATAGTACCATAGTATAGTATGATAGTACCATAGTATAGTATGATAGTACCATAGTATAGTATGATAGTACCATAGTATAGTGTGATAGTACCATAGTATAGTATGATAGTACCATAGTATAGTATGATAGTACCATAGTATAGTATGATAGTACCATAGTATAGTGTGATAGTACCATAGTATAGTATGATAGTACCATAGTATAGTATGATAGTACCATAGTATAGTATGATAGTACCATAGTATAGTATGATAGTACCATAGTATAGTATGATAGTACCATAGTATAGTATGATAGTACCATAGTATAGTACCATAGTATAGTGTGATAGTACCATAGTATAGTATGATAGTACCATAGTATAGTGTGATAGTACCATAGTATAGTATGATAGTACCATAGTATAGTATGATAGTACCATAGTATAGTGTGATAGTACCATAGTATAGTATGATAGTACCATAGTATAGTATGATAGTACCATAGTATAGTATGATAGTACCATAGTATAGTGTGATAGTACCATAGTATAGTATGATAGTACCATAGTATAGTATGATAGTACCATAGTATAGTATGATAGTACCATAGTATAGTATGATAGTACCATAGTATAGTATGATAGTACCATAGTATAGTATGATAGTACCATAGTATAGTATGATAGTACCATAGTATAGTATGATAGTACCATAGTATAGTATCATAGTATAGTGTGATAGTACCATAGTATAGTATGATAGTACCATAGTATAGTATGATAGTACCATAGTATAGTATGATAGTACCATAGTATAGTGTGATAGTACCATAGTATAGTATGATAGTACCATAGTATAGTATGATAGTACCATAGTATAGTATGATAGTACCATAGTATAGTGTGATAGTACCATAGTATAGTATGATAGTACCATAGTATAGTGTGATAGTACCATAGTATAGTAAGATAGCACCATAGTATAGTGTGATAGTACCATAGTATAGTAAGATAGTACCATAGTATAGTGTGATAGTACCATAGTATAGTGTGATAGTACCATAGTATAGTGTGATAGTACCATAGTATAGTATGATAGTACCATAGTATAGTGTGATAGTACCATAGTATAGTGTGATAGTACCATAGTATAGTACCATAGTATAGTGTGATAGTACCATAGTATAGTATGATAGTACCATAGTATAGTATGATAGTACCATAGTATAGTATGATAGTACCATAGTATAGTGTGATAGTACCATAGTATAGTATGATAGTACCATAGTATAGTATGATAGTACCATAGTATAGTGTGATAGTACCATAGTATAGTATGATAGTACCATAGTATAGTATGATAGTACCATAGTATAGTATGATAGTACCATAGTATAGTGTGATAGTACCATAGTATAGTATGATAGTACCATAGTATAGTATGATAGTACCATAGTATAGTATGATAGTACCATAGTATAGTATGATAGTACCATAGTATAGTTGATAGTACCATAGTATAGTATGATAGTACCATAGTATAGTATGATAGTACCATAGTATAGTATGATAGTACCATAGTATAGTATGATAGTACCATAGTATAGTATGATAGTACCATAGTATAGTACCATAGTATAGTGTGATAGTACCATAGTATAGTATGATAGTACCATAGTATAGTATGATAGTACCATAGTATAGTACCATAGTATAGTGTGATAGTACCATAGTATAGTATGATAGTACCATAGTATAGTATGATAGTACCATAGTATAGTATGATAGTACCATAGTATAGTGTGATAGTACCATAGTATAGTATGATAGTACCATAGTATAGTATGATAGTACCATAGTATAGTATGATAGTACCATAGTATAGTGTGATAGTACCATAGTATAGTATGATAGTACCATAGTATAGTATGATAGTACCATAGTATAGTATGATAGTACCATAGTATAGTGTGATAGTACCATAGTATAGTATGATAGTACCATAGTATAGTATGATAGTACCATAGTATAGTATGATAGTACCATAGTATAGTATGATAGTACCATAGTATAGTATAGTATAGTGTGATAGTACCATAGTATAGTATGATAGTACCATAGTATAGTATGATAGTACCATAGTATAGTATGATAGTACCATAGTATAGTACCATAGTATAGTGTGATAGTACCATAGTATAGTATGATAGTACCATAGTATAGTATGATAGTACCATAGTATAGTATGATAGTACCATAGTATAGTGTGATAGTACCATAGTATAGTATGATAGTACCATAGTATAGTATGATAGTACCATAGTATAGTATGATAGTACCATAGTATAGTGTGATAGTACCATAGTATAGTATGATAGTACCATAGTATAGTATGATAGTACCATAGTATAGTATGATAGTACCATAGTATAGTATGATAGTACCATAGTATAGTGTGATAGTACCATAGTATAGTATGATAGTACCATAGTATAGTATGATAGTACCATAGTATAGTATGATAGTACCATAGTATAGTACCATAGTAGTGTGATAGTACCATAGTATAGTATGATAGTACCATAGTATAGTATGATAGTACCATAGTATAGTATGATAGTACCATAGTATAGTGTGATAGTACCATAGTATAGTATGATAGTACCATAGTATAGTATGATAGTACCATAGTATAGTATGATAGTACCATAGTATAGTGTGATAGTACCATAGTATAGTATGATAGTACCATAGTATAGTATGATAGTACCATAGTATAGTATGATAGTACCATAGTATAGTATGATAGTACCATAGTATAGTGTGATAGTACCATAGTATAGTATGATAGTACCATAGTATAGTATGATAGTACCATAGTATAGTATGATAGTACCATAGTATAGTATGATAGTACCATAGTATAGTATGATAGTACCATAGTATAGTATGATAGTACCATAGTATAGTATGATAGTACCATAGTATAGTATGATAGTACCATAGTATAGTATGATAGTACCATAGTATAGTAAGATAGTACCATAGTATAGTGTGATAGTACCATAGTATAGTATGATAGTACCATAGTATAGTGTGATAGTACCATAGTATAGTGTGATAGTACCATAGTATAGTGTGATAGTACCATAGTATAGTATGATAGTACCATAGTATAGTGTGATAGTACCATAGTATAGTGTGATAGTACCATAGTATAGTATGATAGTACCATAGTATAGTACCATAGTATAGTGTCATAGTACCCTATGTATCCTCTAGTGTCCTCGTGATATCTTCGTTTTCGTTACCCAGGAAGTTTTTACAATACTGCACGCGATCAGTGTTTTCTGACTTCACCAATCAGGAATATAGACTGTCAAAGGTCATTTTCCATAATTGGCAACAACAATGCGCCGTATAATCCTTGGAGGTGTAAGTAATCGGTTAGTGTCCTTGTATTGGTATAAAACATGCTATCTTTCATAATGCAATATTGCATTACTATTTGTCCATTGGATTTACTGCAAAATATTGACTATTTCCAGTGTTGTAAGTCTTGTTTTGCGTCGCCTGATTTTTTTTACCTACCTGTCATTTAATGTGAAGGTCAAAATAGACTGGGTTACAATTTTGGTTAGTGTAAGGGAGATAGTTTTGGAGACTTCTCTTATATTATGTTGAGGTCCATACAATGGTTTACTATCGTCGTCAACTAAACGATGTGTCATGTAGTGTAGTGTACTTAAGGAATAGTTTTTAATTTTGTTTTAGGTTTATGGCAGTCCACCACCTACATAGCGAATGTACAGGCAATATTCATATGTCACTCTCTTGGTTTTTATTAAATGGGCACAGTGTGATATAATTATGTGACCATTGTACCCACCTCATTTACTGTTCAAAAGTCAGGTTTACAAGATTATGTGATGAATGCAGGTGTCCACATAGTGAAAATGCTTGTTAAACTGTGAAAGTATTAACTGTGAAAAGAAATATTCATCAATATAATAGAAATTATCACCATGCTGCATAAAACGTGTTAGTTTTATATTTACACCCATTCGATGTTACGCAAAATTGATTTTCTGAAATGTCACGAAAACTCTGGTACCAGTCACCACAGATGTCGGTTCCGAATCGTGGTAAAAATGGCAGCGCCCATTGTTATTTACGTAGTTGTATTCATGTCTAATTATTTGGAATAAAAGAGGAACGTTACCTTATTTACATCATACATTTAGAAACTATGTAGTTCTAAGATTCGTTGTGTTGAATGCCGATCATTTCTTATCATAACGGAAACCGGAAACTCGAGTGTATATTACGATAGTACCATAGTATAAGTACGATAGTATCATAGTATAGTATGCTATGTGGCCTGTCCGAGTATTGATCCCTAGAGTCACCACACCATATCACATACACAACATCACTCTACACTATGATATATACACCACACCATGGCACGTACACCACACCATGACATATATGCATACTCTTGTCTTGAATACTCAGGGCCGTCGCTGGAGCTACTTTGATGATACGCACGGCCAAATATGCTTGTTTGTCAAGTGAGCATAGTGAGCGAGTACGCTGGGGGGGGGGGTCCGGGGGCATGCCCCCCGGAGATATTTTGAAATGAGGATGCAATTTCCTGCATTTCAATGCATTTTGTAACATACAATTGCAGGACTAAATTTCTTACGAAAATCCGTATAAAGGTAGATGTATAATATACATGATCTATCGCCCTTATCAATTAAACAAGCATGTAAAATAGCACAAACTAAATTTCGAGATGCACCATATTTGCAATGGGCTCAACTATCCCACCACTCCACACATCACAGCGCCTATGTATCTTTACTACCCCCACCCCCTGGGGTATTAATGCATTGTTTGAGTTTTCATTTTTTCATTTTCTGAGACCAATGATACGCACGTGGTTAGGCCTACTTGCGTATGGCCAGCGACGGGCCTGATACTGCAACATAATTTGGAGTCTAGCTCCAAGAAAAGAGATATTCAATCATTAGAATATGAGTAGAATGCGCTACTAACCTTCTGAATCACCAGTATCTCCAAGCATGGGTGCTTTGTCAACCTTTTCACCCAGCGGAGATGCATTGTCAACGGTTTCTCCCATATGGGATGCATTCTCAACGTTTTCTCCCAGCGGGGGTGCAACTTTTCTAATTCTTTTGACATCAATATATTGCAAATGGAATATTGTACTTGATATAGTTTAATTATTTGTCCGATTCAAAATAACCGCGACAATAACAAAATGGCGTCCAATACGAATGCTTAGCAACGCCATCATGGTTCGCCGGCGGCGAGGATAAATAATTTCAATCATATTTAAGTTAAATGTTATGAGTAATACAATGTATTTTCATTAGCTCGCAAACATAACTAGAACTAGTTTTTAATATAAAGAGAGTAAGACAAAGGCGATAGAACACATATGATAGTGAGGTGCTGTTTCCAGGGAAGCTCTCGTTGCCGCCGACACAAATGGTGAACATGTTTATCTTGATCAGATGGCGAGACCAAACATAGATACGATACAATGCATGATTTTATTTTCCACATGCCACTGTGCAGTTTCCTGAACATAACGGAATCAAATCATAACATATGATTATATATATATATATATATATTATATAGTTCTAGTCATTTAACATATTCGTAATACATGTGTACCAAATATACCTTGGTCGAACTTATGAAAGTTTAATACACTAATAATAAACGACTAATTGCTAAATTATGTACATTTTTAAAGGAAGCATATTCGCTAGAAATTGATTTCATTCATAGTATGTACATGTATGTATTATTTATTTATTTCTGTGCAATAGTCAATGACATGTTCTATGTCGATTTGGCTATGCATTTTGTTGTTAATGATAATGTTTTCTAAACCGTCAGGTTCTAGATCGTTCTCATTCTTCTGAACGGAATGACACATCTGATGAAAGCCGCAATACAACAGCCATTAACGATTCTTCGAAGTTTAAACTTGATTTAATTTGCAATGATTGCGAAGCAAGTTTTAGCAACTTATATTAATGTGGTCATTAGTGTGGGAGAAAACCGGAGTACCCGCAGAAAACCCATATGTCCGATCTGGCGACCATCGTACCATCTCATTAACATACCGGTCCGAGGAGCGAACCGAGGGTTACATTGGTGAGAATCGAACGCGCTAGCAACTACACTAATCGGACAGCCACAACAACTAGGGTTACTGAATCTTCTAAGAGCTATTATTGTGTGTACTTCAGGCTACTGTCTAAATCATACAAAAATAACAACAGAGTGTGTTGTGTCACAAAAATTATTTAATTAAATCGGATAGTAATTCAGTTATGTCAGTTATATATGCACAGTTACGTCCCTTGCATACACTTTACCATTTTCTTTGGTAATAAGCGTTAAAACCGACGTGAATGAGTAAGTTGTTTTCTACATAGTCACATTTATTAGAGAGTGGTGGAATCTATGCTCGGCGTAAGTCCCACATGAAATGACCAGTATAAAATGTTAATTGCACTTGCCGTATATTATTATTTACTTATGTCGTGAAAACAACTTTAAAAAAAACTCTTGTTGACAGTCTTAGCATGCTGCTCAATACAGCTATCGAAACGGTGTCGGGTCGGCACCAGTTTATATGGGGAACTCAAGACTTCAGGGCACCTAT
>CM026386.1:94316845-94337162 GCA_014843695.1 Archivesica marissinica
ATACGGTGCAGCAAATTGCATTTTGTTTTAACTACTCAGCAGAACGTCTGAAGGCTTTCCAGGAACAACTTGATGAAACCGAACATGAGTTGGACAAGAGAACCAAGCTCAGAAGTCTATGTGAGACGAGGTGGTCCAGTCGGTCTGACGCACTTTTCACATTTCGAGCTGCTCTAGAAGTCGTTGTTGAGACGCTGGGTGTATTGTCTGAGGATGGAGATACCAAGGCTCGTTCTTACAAGTCAGCTGTGGAGAACTTTGACTTTATTGTTTCACTTGTGAGTGCTGAGCATGTGCTCATGACCTGCACAGCACTATCTAAGGTGTTGCAGGATACACAGCTCGACTTGCTAATTGCTACCGAGGAGGCAGAAATTGTAATATCCATGCTGCAGAACGAACGAAACGACGATGAAGTGTGGGACGCCGTGTTTCAGAGGGCGTGTGATCTTGCCCAGAGATTGGACGTGCGTCCTCGAACACCGAGACAGGCAGGGAGGCAAGTCCATCGCGAGAACGTTGCCGCTGACAACGTCAGTCAATACTGGAAAAGAGCAATGTACCTGCCCTTCTTGGATCATCTCCTACAAGAGCTACGAGACCGCCTTATAACGCCACAAGAGCGATTTGTCGTGGAATATCTCATACCAAGCAAGTTGGCTGCATTTGATGACGCTAAGAGTGACAGAATATTGCATGAGTATCGGGGCGACATTTCAGATCCAGTAGAGTACGAAAAAGTGGCAAGATGGAAGGTGAGATGGACCAACGCGAACACGAAACCAGACACCTTGACAGGTACGTTGGACAATACCGTTCAACAACTGTATCCCAACATTTACAGGATTCTATCTATTTTACTGACCATGCCAGTATCAACAGCAACAGCGGAGCGCTCGTTTAGCGCAATGAGACGGATAAAGAACTATCTGAGATCAACGATGGGTGAAACGAGATTTTCTGCTCTCGCCCTGATGCACATCCACAAGGATTTTGAGCACAACATTGACCACGCGATTGAGAGTTTTGCAGGAGCAGCAAATAGGCGCCTAGCTCTTCTGTTCCCACAATAAATCCTGGTCCAGGTGAGGACACCCAAAGACGTCGTATCTAGGTACACTCGGCCCTGGAGTGGTTTTGTGGTCCCGTCACCCTGTGGTGGACCTGTATGCATACATATATATATATATATATATCAGTTAACACATATGTTCCCTAATTTTGCATTGACAATTGTTCGAGTAATTATATGTAACAGTGAAGCAAACAGAAATGGGCTCATTCAAGCCTGGAATGTTTATGCTCCTAAAACTGTCTGTTGTACGTAATGTTTATTTCCGTGTTGAAGAATTGTTCAGCAATAATAATTTTTTCAAGAGAAGATCGGGAATTTTGAGTTCTATTTTATATCTCCAGATATTCCACAGATGTCCCCAGAATGCACCATTTAACATGTAGTTTAAAAACAATTTCCGGGGGGCATGCCCCCGGACCCCCCTAGCACAGCTACCGCTATGGGGCCTACACATATATTAAAGGCTGGGTACGCGCCGGCCTAGAACTATATAAATATTTTAAATACGGATGTAAATGGACAAATATGCCGAGTATAGGAGTACGCCGAGTATAGGTCCCACCACTCTACGTATTTTGCCGATTAAATTAAAGTGGAAGTCCTGATAGCGCAGTGGTATCGCGTTCGCCTCAGGTGCGACATGCCCGGAGTTCGCACCCAGTTGTAGCCGTTACGATTGTGCACTTAGGCAATGCATTTACATTCCACAGTGCCTCTTCTCTCTCTTTCATGGCGATGATTTCTATCAGGAATATCGATAGAGATTAATATAACGTTGTATAACTTGTTTCACAATCGAGTAAAATAAATTGGTATCAACGTAGCTAAATTAAGGGGCCATACCTTTTAACATTGCCATAACTTTTGCTAGATATTGACCCAACACAAATACTTTGAAATAAACAGCAAAAATCACTGTCACCGCGCTCATATTTATTATTTAGAAATAGAAACTTGAGTTTAGTTTAAACATTATTTATTTCATTATTTTACATGTACATAAGAAAATTAACATTTTATATATAAATTAACAGCAATAGACTGAACGGGATTAGAACGAAAGACAACTTATACAGTTCTTCTCCCTATCAATTGGTTGTTATACAATAGAGTTTGAGTTTTCTTGAGTTTGAAAAAGGTATGGTTAATTAATGACTCTCTGGAACAATATATTATTAGTGAGATCCGTATCGATTATAAGGAGTGAACAGTTTATGTCAGACTGTCGCATAATCGTAATTTCTCATAATGATAAGTCTCTATTATTATTATAGCCATAGGCAGCCGATTGCATAGATACGTCCCATGCAATTCTGACATATATATAGGCCTATACATGTTCGCGGTCAACCCGTACCCTGGTCAACTCGACACTCGGCCTCGTCTTACGCCGCAGTACCATTGGCCGTTGTACTCGGCGATTTTCGATTTTAAAATGAATGACCCGCACTTCACCGCATATCAACAAACTTTACAATAAAAGTATTGTTTAAAAAAAGTATTATAAAAGCTTCGATTGCGACACCGCATCTGAACTTATCAAAGGCAGAGCAATGACGCAATAGCAAAATAAGATTCATTGTTTTTCTGCATACATTTCTGATTTAAATAAATAGGAAAGTAGTTTATTTCGACCTTGTCCAGACACACTTCCAATACGATTAATCCTGACCATTCACTAACAAACAATGCCATGCACAATGATTCTGCACTACAGTTTCAACAAATGAATGTGTAGAAATGGAGATATAAATGTTACAAAATTCATTCATATCAAACATAGATTATCTGAGTCCGCCTCCATGGTCGAGTGGTTAAGGTCGCTGACTTGTATACCACTGTAACATATCATCACTGATGGTCACGGGTTCGAGCCCCGCCCAGGTCGTGTCTCATTTATATGAAAAAGTTGGCAGTTTCTTACGGAGGTTGGTGCACCCAAGTACTGGTTAACCGCTGGAGCCTGCCCAGGAAAGGTGTTGTTAGGTAAACTGCCCGTCGGCGATATAGCCCAAAATGGTGCTGATGCAGGCATAAAACCCGAAATATAACATAACGATTATCTGATTTTTAGCAGTATCCATTCAATTTTTACATGAAGCTTTGATAGACGCCCAACATGTAGTTATACTAGCTTATGGTATGCTGATGAAATTGTATTGGCTATCCGAACTATAAATGTATGTGGTTTAACAAATGTAGGTAATCTAGATCTACGGGTATAGTATTGTAATGTGAGGCATATACGCGAATACTAATGACAATACGATAGTGTAGTGTGAGCTTTACTCTGGATACTGTTAAAATCAAATATGAAATACGAACTAACAATATACAACCAAATAAGGCCGTTTCATTAACGTATCCTTTAGACTTCCTTTCGTGCTTTTGGGTCGTAAATTTGCCGAGAGAAGAACATCTTTTCCAATATGTATCATCTGAATCTGGACAGGTGTTTAGATACCCTAATCACAGAACTGGATTGTTTTACCGCATCGGTATTTCGCGGAAGGTATTTAAAAACGCCTATTAACTATTAGATTGTTGATCGTTCTATATGTTCAGTGATTTATTACTGTTGTTGCAATTGAGCTCGCCGATTGGTGAACGGATTTATATACAGTTACGATTGGTTAATAGAGACACACCTATAGGGTGAAACGGAATTCGTACGGCCCTGAATCAGAGTCTGAATAGATACACTGCAGGGCCTCACGACATATACGCAGCGAGAGAGATGGGAAAATAACTTAGTCCCGGTGCTAAAGTGCTGTTCTAAAGCCCATAACTCTCTCTGTGAACACAACGTTATCACTCCACAGATGTTCGTGGGAAGAAAGAATATTTATATAGATCTCTTTTGGTTTCACAATTAATGACCTTATAGCACATTGAATTCACTGAGGCTTGCCTTGTAATAATGTTGTCAGTTACACAGTCACTAAATATGTTTGACTTAACACGCTTCTTATCATCACGTATGGGTATCAGAAAATCATGATAGGACATTGCTGGTACCAGCACCTCGGTCACTTTGAAGAAGAAGATGAGCCGTGGTGTCTTTCTTCGGTCCTGTCGTGGTGGTAGATTCAGGTTCAGCATTCTCGTGATGCATCCATGGTCCCGTGATTTGTAGTCCCCAGAGGTGAATCTCGCTGCACGATGTTGTATACGTTCGAGTTTGTCAACGTCCTTCTGTAGATGGGGGTCCCATGCAATGGAGCTGTACTCTAGTGATGACCTTATGAGTGAGAGGTATACGATTTTTCTCACAGACGATTGTGGTCTGGACAAATGTTTGCGGGTTCAAAACCACAAAACTATCAAACTTTTTTGGGGCTTGTTAAGAACACTATGATACATTATAGGCTTGACACTATACATACTTTTTTTTACACCTTTCCAAGAAAGTTTTAAAATGACACCCCTCACTATCAAGGCTATATATGGAAAGATAACCAGATCGCAAATGTAAACAAACCGTGTGCTACACATTTAACGGCCGTAATATGCCAATATATAAACTTACTAGTAAATCCACAATTTGAGATCTCCGCAGTAACCATGTGTCTATCAAACGATGGTCGTCTGGACGTCTACATTCGTCAGTTTACACTCACAATTTTAAAAATTAAAAAATATCCTGCGATTTTACATCTTGGCCATCCTATTATAGAATAATTATATATAAAATATATAGAATATATATATATGTAGTCTTTAGATCATTATTCTATTAACAATATATATATATATGCCCAAGCACCGGATCATCATTTATTTGCGCGCCAACATTTAAAAAGGCACTCTAAAACCGTTAGCACGCTGTACAGAGGAAAAAGGGAAACAAATGAGCAACAATAACAAAATCGATATTTGTAGTACGTAGTAATGGAGAAGTAAAGTTAGTGGAGTTTGTCGATATGGGAGAGGAATCTGATTGTTTCGAGCAAATATGCTCAGGAAATCAGAAAAACAACTCGCAACTCATGTGCTGTAGTTTATATAATTATATGAGTTTAAATGGTTTTCGTTTCCTCTTTGCCTGTTTCCCAGTAACTCAAACGAAAACTGGGAATTTCCATGTTCTATTTTGGAAAGCTGTACAACATCTCAATATATACGATTTCAATGTCTGCTTTGTATCCATGGACGGAGCCCAAGCGAACAGATACGTTATGAATTTTTTTTCCACAGATTCTACACCATTCTCTGAATTGTATTCAAAGAATATCTGGTTGCCAAACCATCCCCATGTCCTATTTGTAATGGATTATTCACTTGTACTCAAGCGCATCAGAAACAACATCTTATAGTGTTGTGAGAATAATTTAGGCAAACGTCAACTACTATATAAAACGCCTATATTATGAGAACATTGGATCAATGCTTTTAAATGGGACAGAGATACAAACAGCTTCCCAATCCATTACAAACTTACAATTGAACATCTTTACTTTCAAGTGGGACAGAGATACAAACAGCTTCACAATCCATTACAACTTACACATTAACACCTTTACTTTCAAGAGTCATACATCCAAAAATAGAAATAAATTAGCGGACGATGTTTTGGATACCGACATGCTCAATTTCATCTTTATACATGGATATGCCCATTACAGTTTAGTGAGAACTCTGAAAACCTTTTCGATGTACTGTCAAACGTGTTTATTTGAAGTGCAAATGAAATTGAGCAAAATACAAGTCTTAACACCCACCCCCCCCCAAACAAACAAAAAAAACTAGATTATAAGTGATAAACGTGAACAAATGCGTAGACTATTATTGCGCTGACAGAGTAGCTATAACAATTACAATATTAATTCAAAACTATTCTAACTTGTTTTCCAATCCAAGCCATTCACAATTTATGTAATTTGTAACATATTTTGTGTTATACATGTAAATTTATTGGGATCAATACTGTTTAAACCAAAACTGTTCTATATTTTAGGCTGTGATTATTCCCCTACAATATCGAATGGTAACATAGTACTCACGGAGTCTACCAATACATCATACGGTGATGTAGCAAATGTGACGTGTGATACAGGGTACATACCAGATACAACGACCATACTATGTTTAACTACTGGTCTCTGGCAGGATGCTAATTGTTCTATTGCAGGTGTGTACTTTATAATATTCTCTTTGATTTAATATGATAACGTATTATGTACATACATATACAGTGGTCATGCGACTACATATTTACGTGTACTTGTAGTTAACGAATTAACTGATTTACGAAAATTTAACTTCTATATTTTAGATTGTAGATCTGTCCCTACATTAGTTAGAGGTAGTATAGAACTCACTAATTCTACCAATACAACGTACGGGGCTACAGCAAATGTGACATGTGATGCAGGTTACAAGGAAAATACAACGTCAATTTCATGTTTACTAACCGGTTATTGGGAAGGTGCAATTTGTACTATTGTGGGTATGTATAATATATTTTGTCCCTTATTTAGAATGTGTTCTCATGATTACTGAAGCATGTTGTTTTTATGCATAGTCGAAGCTATGATACAATTATTGTACATTTCTGCAACATGTTTATGTCAATATCCTTCGCGGTAACACGAAATATGACCATTCATCATACCGTTATTATATTTAAATTCAAAATCATCTAACCTAATGTAATTCATTCGATGTGTACCTCATCTATGAAGTTAATATTCTAAATGTGTAGCGACATAGATTATATTAGTTTACAACTTTAACTCTAAATCAGTTAACAACAAAAGCATGCATATACTATTTTTACACACACACATATGAGCGATTAAAATAATTCAAAAGAAGTTGACTTTCTGTCTTTTAGATTGTCCAGCCTTTCCTACACTATCTAATGGTATCATAGAGGTCACAGACTCTACCAATACAACATATGGCTCTGCAGTAAATGTGACGTGTGATACAGGTTACATATCGAATGCAACCAGCATTACCTGTTTACCTTCTGGTCACTGGCAGGGTGCTAATTGTACTGTTGCAGGTGTGTATTTTTAAAGTATACTATTTACTTTTATTGTCGCATTTCCCCCCATTAGCATATTAGTGTATAGAGGTTACGCAATGACCTATGTAAATGTACTTGTAGTGGCAATAAGGAAAATTAAACCTCTATGATTTAGATTGTAGATACGTCCCCATTCTACATAGAGGTAGCATAGAACTCACTGATTCTACCAATACAACGTACGGGGCTACAGCAAATGTGACATGTGATGCAGGTTACAAGGAAAATACAACGACAATTACCTGCTTACTAACTGGTTATTGGGAAGGTGCAATGTGTACTATTGTAGGTATGTATACTAGTGTACGTCCTTTATTTCGAATGTGTTGTCCTCCTTATTGAAGCATACTGTGCATATTTGTAATCGAGTCTATGAAACAATTAATTTGTGCATTTCTGCAATATGTCTAAAATAGCTGTAATAAGAAATATGACAATACACATGCGTTTTACTGGATTTAATATTGAGTCCTGTTGTATATATTACAACTATTCTTAATTACCTATTGTTTAAGGTTAAAGTCAACGAGTATAATGGTATTAATTCATTGATAAGTCATATGTGAAATTAATTTAATAAATATATGACGTCATATATGCTATTAGTTGATGAATTAACTTTGAAGTATGAACAACGTCAAAGGATGCCTAGCTTAAAAGATTTCACAAGGCGTTTCTATCTTT
Organism: Archivesica marissinica; assembly: GCA_014843695.1. Classification (NCBI taxonomy): domain Eukaryota; kingdom Metazoa; phylum Mollusca; class Bivalvia; order Venerida; family Vesicomyidae; genus Archivesica; species Archivesica marissinica. The sequence goes on from CM026386.1 coordinate 94,324,639, forward strand.
TAGATTGTTCACCCGTTCTACACTATCTAATGGTATCATAGAGGTCACAGATTCTACCAATACAACATATGGCTCTGCAGTAAATGTGACATGTGATACCGGTTACATATCGAATGCAACCAGCATTATCTGTTTACCTTCTGGTGACTGGCAGGATGCAAATTGTACGATTATAGGTGTGTAAGTTTAAACTATGTTCCAAAATTTGAATGTTTCATTATTATTTCATTTAGTACATTAATGTATAGAGGTTATTCTCGCACATATTTACATGTCCATAGTCGGATTAGAGAAACAACATTTCTATCTTTTAGATTGTAGATCTGTCCCTACATTAGATAGAGGTATCATATTACTCACTGATTCTACCAATACAACGTACGGGGCTACAGCATATGTAATATGTTTTGACGGTTACATGGAAAATACAACGACTATTACCTGCTTACTATCTGGTTATTGGCAAGGTGCAACGTGTACTATTGTAGGTATGTATGTTATTGGTATGTATTTTATTTCGAAGGTGTTCTCAATTGCTTAATGAAGCTTCGTGCGGTTATATATATTGGTGTCTATGCACCAACTATAGTACACGTTTGCAACATCTAATATATTAATTTCTTTATATGTGACAGGAATTCACTATGCCTATTTATTTAAATATTCCAAATCGACGAGCCTAATGTAATTCATTAACTGTTTACATCATATGTGAAATTAGTATTCTAAATCCATGAAGTCATATATTCTATGAGCTGACAATTTGAACTTTATAATATAATCGACGTCAAAGGATGCCTATGATATTTTTACACAGAAATAGGAGAAATTAAAAAGAATTCAAAACAAGTTGACCTTCTTTCTTTTAGATTGTTCACCTGTGCCTACACTGTCTAATGGTATCATAGATGTCACAGATTCTACCAATACAACATATGGCTCTGCAGTAAATGTGACGTGTGATACAGGTTACATAGCGAATGCAACCAGCATTATCTGTTTACCTTCTGGTGACTGGCAGGGTGCAAATTGTACGATTATAGGTGTGTAAGTTTAAACTATGTTCCCTAATTTGAATGTTTCATTATTATTTCATTTAGTACATTAATTTATAGAGGTTATTCTCGCACACATTTACATGTGCATAGTCTGATAATAGTAAACACAATTCCTATCGTTTAGATTGTAGATCTGTCCCTACATTAGATAGAGGTATCATATTACTCACTGATTCTACCAATACAACTTACGGGGCTACAGCAAATGTAATATGTGATGACGGTTACATGGAAAATACAACGATTATTACCTGCTTACTATCTGGTTATTGGCAAGGTGCAACGTGTACTATTGTAGGTATGTATGTTATTGGTATGTATTTTATTTCGAAGGTGTTCTCAATTGCTTAATGAAGCTTCGTGCGGTTATATATATTGGTGTCTATGCACCAACTATAGTACACGTTTGCAACATCTAATATATTAATTTCTTTATATGTGACAGGAAATCACTATGCCTATTTATTTAAATATTCCAAATCAAAGAGACTAATGTAATTCATTAACTGTTTACATCATATGTGAAATTAGTATTCTAAATCCATGAAGTCATATATTCTATGAGCTTACAACTTGAACTTTATAATATAATCGACGTCAAAGGATGCCTATGATATGTTTACACATACATAGGAGAAATTAAAAAGAATTAAAAACAAGTTGACCTTCTTTCTTTTAGATTGTTCACCTGTGCCTACACTATCTAATGGTATCATAGAAGTCACAGATTCTACCAATACAACATATGGCTCTGCAGTAAATGTGACGTGTGATACAGGTTACATAGCAAATGCAACCAGCATTATCTGTTTAGCTTCTGGTGACTGGCAGGGTGCAAATTGTACGATTATAGGTGTGTAAGTTTAAACTATGTTCCCTAATTTGAATGTTTCATTATTATTTCCATTAGTACATTAATTTATAGAGGTTATTCTCGCACACATTTACATGTGCATAGTCTGATAATAGTAAACACAATTCCTATCGTTTAGATTGTAGATCTGTCCCTACATTAGAGAGAGGTATCATAGAACTCACTGATTCTACCAATACAACTTACGGGGCTACAGCAAATGTAATATGTGATGACGGTTACATGGAAAATACAACGACTATTACCTGCTTACTCTCTGGTTATTGGCAAGGTGCAACGTGTACTATTGTAGGTATGTATGTTATTGGTATGTATTTTATTTCGAAGGTGTTCTCAATTGCTTAATGAAGCTTCGTGCGGTTATATATATTGGTGTCTATGCACCAACTATAGTACACGTTTGCAATATCTAATATATTAATTTCTTTATATGTGACAGGAATTCACTATGCCTATTTATTTAAATATTCCAAATCAAAGAGCCTAATGTAATTCATTAACTGTTTACATCATATGTGAAATTAGTATTCAATCTATGACATCATATATTCTATGAGCTTACAATTTGAACTTTATAATATAATCGACGTCAAAGGATGCCTATGATATTTTTACACAGAAATAGGAGAAATTAAAAAGAATTCAAAACAAGTTGACCTTCTTTCTTTTAGATTGTTCACCTGTGCCTACACTATCTAATGGTATCATAGAAGTCACAGATTCTACCAATACAACATATGGCTCTGCAGTAAATGTGACGTGTGATACAGGTTACATAGCGAATGCAACCAGCATTATCTGTTTAGCTTCTGGTGACTGGCAGGGTGCAAATTGTACGATTATAGGTGTGTAAGTTTAAACTATGTTCCCTAATTTGAATGTTTCATTATTATTTCATTTAGTACATTAATTTATAGAGGTTATTCTCGCACACATTTACATGTGCATAGTGTGTACGTTTAATATATAATCTTTAATATGAATGTATCATTATTATTTCATTTAGTATATTCCTGTACTTTGGTTAATATGTGCTTGTAGTTGGATTAACAAAACTAACGTTCTGTATTATATATTGTAGATATGTTCCTACATTGCCTAGAGGTATCGTAGTTCTCACTGAATGTACAAATAACCTAAGCGGCTACAACAAATGTGGCGTGTTATGCATGTTACATAGAAAATACAACGGCAATTCCCTGCATAATATCTGGTTATTGGGAGTGTGCAATTTGTACCATTGTGCTGTATGGTATTAATACATTCTTTATTTCGAATGTGTCCTCCTGATTTCTGATATATATATATTCGAAAAACTCAATGAAGACGGATCTGTAATCAGTGGTTAACACGTTGGTCTGGTAATACAGGGATCGCAGGTTCGATCTCCCGTCTGACCCTAATAAAAATACTAAAGTCTTTCATATGGGACTTTAAACCGAGGTCTCGTGTCGGTGCTTTACACCATGCACGTAAAACAACCATATGAGAATCTGGAATGGGTCTCTGTATCATTGCACTATTATCTAGGAGGCGTCACTAATATGGGCAACCGGTAGCGACGATAAATAAACGTAAACACACACACACGTAATTATAGTACACTATTACAAACTGTTTAATATATTAATATATTTTGCTGTAACAAAAAATATAAACATATTTTGGAAACTGTTATGGTTGGATAGATTATGCGATTTACTGAGTTTGTATGCAAGTAATACGAAGTAAGTCGTGAAAGCGCAATGATAGCGCGTTCGCTTCAGGTGCGAATGGCCCGGAGTTCGCACCCCACTGAAGCCGTTACGAGTGTGCCCTTAGGCAAGGCATTTAAATTCCACATGTCACTTCTTTCCCTCATGGCGATGGATTCCACTAAAATGTATATAAAATGACTACATATTTAATCAGCGATCAGTAAGCACATTGTAAATAATTGCCGCCTATATCCTACGCTCTAAATCTGAATATGTGGTGACATACATAACGTTCCATATTTTAAATCATTCTCTGCAATATCTTTCACTGGTTCGAGTCCTGCTCATACCTTGTCTCTTTATATCAGAAAGTTGGCAGTTTCTTACGGAGGTTGGTGCACCAAGTACTGGTTAACCGCTGGAGCCTGCCTAGGAAAGGTGTTGTTAGGTAAAACGGCCGTCGCTCAAATGGGCAACCAGTAGCGACGTTAAATAAACTTAAATAAATGAAAAATAATATCTAATATTAATACTGACCTCACTGATTCTGTCAATGCAAAATACAGCAAATAAATTAATTAAAATTACATTTTCGTGATTTTACTGTCAACATATTTAGCATGTTTTCCATTGCATCTTTTCTGATATTTCTATACATTAAATATATGGACATATCTGAATCAGGTGTAGTTCTAAATATATACCAGTATACATACAATATACTACTTTTGCCTCATTTAAATTGTATTCTTTCTAACTATTTAGATTCCAGCTTCTGAAAACATGAACGACCATCACTTCCACTATTGACTAATTTGAGCATACACTACATTTTTAAACTGGCTATTATTCCAACAGGAAATATAACAAGGAATTGCACATCAGACGGAAACTGTGTTCGTGAAAGTATAAAAGCAGTCAACGAGATAGTGAGTAATTTATCATTTATAATACAACCCATTTCAAGTATTTTATCGGCAAAGTCGGAACAGTTAACGTTAACTCTAGTGTGCTATAAAGTCGAAACAGTTAACAATAAATATAATGAGCTATAAATTCGGAACAGGTAACGTTCACTCTAGTGTTCTATAAAGTCGGAACAGTTAACGATAAATCTAGTGAGCTATAAATTCTGAACAGTTAACGCTAACTCTAGAGATCTATAAAGTCGGAACAGTTAACGATAAATCTAGTGAGCTATAAAGTTTTAACAATTAACGCTAACTCTAGAGAGCTATAAAGTCGGAACAGTTAACACTAAATCTAGTGAGCTATACAGTCGGAACAGTTAACACTAACTCTAGAGAGCTATAAAGTCGGTACAGTTAACGCTAAATCTAGTGAGCTATACAGTCGGAACAGGCAACGCTAACTCTAGTGAGCTATACAGTCGGAACAGGCAACGCTAACTCTAGAGACCTATAAAGTCATAACAGGCAACGCTAACTCTAGAGAGCTATAAAGTCGGAACAGGCAACGCTAACTCTAGAGAGCTATACAGTCGGAACAGGCATCACTAACTCTAGAGAGCTATAAAGTCGGAACAGTTAACGCTAACTCTAGTGAGCTCTACAGTCATGCACGATGCGCGACTACTACTTCCTCCCATACTGCTTTCTCCGATGCTTAGGCCTCTGATACATGCACGACTACTACTTCCTCTCATGCCGAGGTTTCTGATGCTTGCACGACTACTACTTCCTCCCATACTGGGGCTTCTGATGCTTGCACGACTACTACTTCCTCCCATACTGGGGCTTCTGATGCTTGCACGACTACTACTTCCTCCCATACTGAGGCTTTTGATGCTTGCACGACTACTACTTCCTCCCATACTGGGGCTTCTGATGCTTGCACGACTACTACTTCCTCTCATGCCGAGGCTTCTGATGCTTGTACAACTACTACTTCCTCCCATACCACGGCTTCTGATACTTGTACAACTACTACTTCCTCCCATACCGAGGCTTCTGATACATGCACGACTACTACTTCCTCTCATGCCGAGACTTCTGATACATGCACGACTATTACTGCCTCTCATGCCGAGGCTTCTGATACAGGCACGACTACTACTTCCTCCCATACTGAGGCTTCTGATACATGCACGACTACTACTTCCTCCCATACCGAGGCTTCTGATACATGCACGACTACTACTTCCTCCCATACTGAGGCTTCTGATACATGCACGACTACTACTTCCTCCCATACTGAGGCTTCTGATACATGCACGACTACTACTTCCTCCCATACTGAGGCTTCTGATACATGCACGACTACTACTTCCTCCCATACTGAGGCTTCTGATACATGCACGACTACTACCTCCTCTCATGCCGAGGCTTCTGATGCTTGCACGACTACTACTTCCTCCCATACTGAGGCTTCTGATACATGCACGACTACTACTTCCTCCCATACCGAGGCTTCTGATACATGCACGACTACTACTTCATCCCATACCGAGGCTTCTGATACATGCACGACTACTACTTCCTCTCATGCCGAGGCTTCTGATGCTTGCATGACTACTACTTCCTCCCATGCTGAGGTTTCTGATGCTTGCACGACTACTACTTCCTCCCATACCGAAGCTTCTGATACATGCACAACTACTACTTCTCCCATACTGAGGCTTCTGATGCTTGCACGACTACTACTTCCTCCCATACTTAGGGATCAGATGCTTGTACGACTACTATTTCCTCCCATACTGAGGCTTCTGATGCTTGCATGAGTACTACTTCCTTCCATACTTAGGCTTCTGGTGCATGCATGACTACTACGTTCTCCCATACTGAGGCTTCTGATTCTTGCATGACTACTTTCTACCATACTGAGGTTTCTGATGCTTGCACGACTGCTACGTCTTCCCATACTGAGGCTTCTGATGCTTGCACGACTACTACTTCCTCCCATACTGAGGCTTTTGATGCTTGCACGACTACTACTTCCTCCCATACTGGGGCTTCTGATGCTTGCACGACTACTACTTCCTCTCATGCCGAGGCTTCTGATGCTTGTACAACTACTACTTCCTCCCATACCACGGCTTCTGATACTTGTACAACTACTACTTCCTCCCATACCGAGGCTTCTGATACATGCACGACTACTACTTCCTCTCATGCCGAGACTTCTGATACATGCATGACTACTACTGCCTCTCATGCCGAGGCTTCTGATACATGCACAACTACTACTTCCTCCCATACCGAGACTTCTCATACATGCACGACTACTACTTCCTCCCATACCGAGGCTTCTGATACATGCACGACTACTACTTCCTCCCATACCGAGGCTTCTGATACATGCACGACTACTACTTCCTCCCATACTGGGGCTTCTGATACATGCACGACTACTACCTCCTCTCATGCCGAGGCTTCTGATGCTTGCACGACTACTACTTCCTCCCATACTGAGGCTTCTGATACATGCACGACTACTACTTCCTCCCATACCGAGGCTTCTGATACATGCACGACTACTACTTCATCCCATACCGAGGCTTCTGATACATGCACGACTACTACTTCCTCTCATGCCGAGGCTTCTGATGCTTGCATGACTACTACTTCCTCCCATGCTGAGGTTTCTGATGCTTGCACGACTACTACTTCCTCCCATACCGAAGCTTCTGATACATGCACAACTACTACTTCTCCCATACTGAGGCTTCTGATGCTTGCACGACTACTACTTCCTCCCATACTTAGGGTTCAGATGCTTGTACGACTACTATTTCCTCCCATACTGAGGCTTCTGATGCTTGCATGACTACTACTTCCTTCCATACTTAGGCTTCTGGTACATGCATGACTACTACGTTCTCCCATACTGAGGCTTCTGATTCTTGCATGACTACTTTCTACCATACTGAGGTTTCTGATGCTTGCACGACTGCTACGTCTTCCCATACTGAGGCTTCTGATGCTTGCATGACTACTACTTCCTCTTATGCCGAGACTTCTGATACATGTACGACTACTACTTCCTCTCATGCCGTGGCTTCTGATACGTGCATGACTACTACTTCCTCCCATACTGAGGCTTCTGATGCTAGCACGACTACTACTTCCTCCCATACTGAGGCTTCTGATGCTTGCACGACTACTACTTCCTCCCATACTGAGACTTCTGATGTTTGTACGACTACTACTTTCTCTCTTGCCGAGGCTTCTGATGCTTGCACGACGACTACTTCCTCCCATACTGAGGCTTCTGATACATGCACGACTACTACTTCCTCCCATACTGAGGCTTCTGATACATGCACAACTACTACTTCCTCCCATACCGAAGCTTCTGATACATGCACAACTACTACTTCTCCCATACTGAGGCTTCTGATGCTTGCATGACTACTACTTCCTCCCATACTTAGGGTTCAGATGCTTGTACGACTACTATTTCCTCCCATACTGAGGCTTCTGATGCTTGCATGAGTACTACTTCCTTCCATACTTAGGCTTCTGGTGCATGCATGACTACTACGTTCTCCCATACTGAGGCTTCTGATTCTTGTACGACTACTACTTTCTACCATACTGAGGTTTCTGATGCTTGTACGACTACTATTTCCTCCCATACTGAGGCTTCTGATGCTTGCATGAGTACTACTTCCTTCCATACTTAGGCTTCTGGTGCATGCATGACTACTACGTTCTCCCATACTGAGGCTTCTGATTCTTGTACGACTACTACTTTCTACCATACTGAGGTTTCTGATGCTTGTACGACTACTATTTCCTCCCATACTGAGGCTTCTGATGCTTGTACGACTACTACTTCCTCCCATACTGAGGCTTCTGATGCATGCATGACTACTACTTCCTTCCATACTGAGGCTTCTGTCATGCAGATTATTACTTCTCCATACTGAGGCTTCTGATGCTTGTACGACTACTACTTCCTCCCATACTGAGGCTTCTGATGCTTGCACGACTACTACTTCCTTCCATACTGAGGCTTCTGATGCATGCATGACTACTACTTCTTTCATACTGAGGCTTCTGATACATGTACGACTACTACTTCCTCCCATACTGGGGCTTCTGATACATGCACGACTACTACTTCCTCCCATACTGAGGCTTCTGATGTTTGTACGACTACTTCTTCCTCTCATGCCAAGGTTTCTGATACATGCGCGACTACTACTTCCTCCCATACTGAGGCTTCTGATGTTTGTACGACTACTTCTTCCTCTCATGCCAAGGTTTCTGATACATGCACGACTACTACTTCCTCCCATACCGAGGCTTCTGATGTGTGTATGACTACTACCTCCTCCCATACTGGGGCTACTGATGCTTGCACGACTACTACTTCCTCTCATGCCAAGGCTTCTGATACATGCACGACTGCTACTTCCTCCCATACTGAGGCGTCTGATGCTTCCATGACTACTACCTCTCATGCCAAGGATTCTGATACATGCACGACTACTACTTCCTTCCATACCGAGGCTTCTGATACATGCAAGGCTACTACTTCCTCCCATACTCTGGGCATCTGATACATGCACGACTACTACTTCATCCCATGCCGAGGCTTCTGATATATGCACGACTACTACTTCCTCCCATACTGGGGCTTCTGATACATGCACGACTACTTCTTCCTTCCATACTGAGGCTTCTGATACATGCACGACTACTACTTCCTCCCATGCCGAGGCTTCTGATATATGCACGACTACTACTTCCTCCCATACTGGGGCTTCTGATACATGCACGACTACTACTTCCTCCCATACTGGGGCTTCTGATACATGCATGATTACTACTTCCTCCCATACTGAGGCTTCTGATACATACACGACTACTACTTCCTCTCATGCCGAGGCTTCTGATACATGCACGACTACTACTTCCTCCCATACTGAGGCTTCTGATACATGCACGACTACTACTTCCTCCCATACTGGGGCTTCTGATACATGCATGACTACTACTTCCTTACATACTGAGGCTTCTGATGCATGCTCGACTACTACTTCCTCCCATACTTAGGCTTGTTGATACATGCACTACTACAACTTCCTTCTCTACTGAGGCTTCTGATACATGCACGACTACTACTTCCTATCATGCTGAGGCTTCTGATACATGCACGACTACTACTTCCTCCCATACTGGGGCTTCTGATACATGCACGACTACTACTTCCTCTCATGCCAAGGCTTCTGATACATGCACGACTACTACTTCATCCCATACCAATGCTTCTGATACATGCACGACTACTACTTCCTCCCATACTGGGGCTTCTGATACATGCACGACTACTACTTCCTCTCATGCCGAGGCTTCTGAAGCTTCCATGACTACTACTTCCTCCCATACTAAGGCTTCTGATGCTTGCATGACTACTACTTCATCCCATACTAAGGCTTCTGATTCATCGTCAGATAATGTAGTACTAAACGATAATATTACTAATGTAAGTTTAGACTAGTTACAGAATTTATTTGAGTATCAAGACATATATATATATATATATACATGTATTCAGCCTGCGGATATTTTGATAATAGTAACCATTGTTAATCTTTGGCGTCCTTCCTGTTTTCTTCCTTTCCGCATAGTACCAATGGGAAAGTGATGTATAGGTGTTGGGCTACTTTTTTGCCAATCCAAAACTGTGTTTAAATCGAAAGACTGATGCATGTTTAATGTAGATATGCCTGACAAGGTGTTCGATCTGTTTATGCCATTGATGGCCGTGCTATTATTATTTAGGTTGGTATTTATACTTTTGTTTTCAAGAATGAGATTTTTGTGGACCTTTAGTTCGCTTTTATGAACAGTTTCTTCAATATATCCAACATTCAGTGTTTAGTCGGTTCCTGTATGGAATCATTTACGTGTAGTAGGTATCTATATTGGAACATTGTTTATCACATGAGTATTGGTATCTGTTATGGAAATTGTAACTTGGTGTTTGTTTAGACGGTATTTGTACGGAAACATTGTGACGTGTAGTATTGGTCATCTGTATTTGGAACATTGTAACGTGTAGTAGGTATCTGTATGGAACATTGTAACGTGTAGTAGGTATCTGTATGGAACATTGTAACGTGTAGTAGGTATCTGTATGGAACATTGTAACGTGTAGTAGGTATCTGTATGGAACATTGTAACGTGTAGTAGGTATAGGTGTGGAACATTGAAACGTGTAGTAGGTATCTGTATGGAACATTGAAACGTGTAGTAGGTATCTGTATGGAACATTGAAACGTGTAGTAGGTATCTGTATGGAACATTTAAACGTGTAGTAGGTATAGGAATGGAACATTGACACGTGTAGTAGGTATCTGTTTGGAACATTGTAACGTGTAGTAGGTATCTGTATGGAACATTGAAACGTGTAGTAGGTATATTTATGGAACATATAAACGTGTAGTAGGTATATGTATGGAACATTGAAACGTGTAGTATGTATCGAACATTGAACCGTGTAGTAGGTATATCATTGTAACGTGTAGTAGGTATCTGTATGGAACATTGAAACGTGTAGTAGGTATCTGTATGGAACATGGTAACATGTGGTAGGTATCTGTATGGAACATTGAAACGTGTAGTAGGTATCTGTATGGAACATGGTAACATGTGGTAGGTATCTGTATGGAACATTGAAACGTGTAGTAGGTATCTGTATGGAACATTGTAACGTGTAGTAGGTATATGTAGGGAACATTGAAACGTGTAGTAGGTATCTGTATGGAACATTGAAACGTGTAGTAGGTATCTGTATGGAACATTGAAACGTGTAGTAGGTATCTGTATGGAACCATTGGAAAACGATGTTATTAGTGGACTCCTTATGAAAGGTACATGTGGTAGGTATCCTGTATGGTAGCATTGTAACGTGTAGTAGGTATATGTAGGGAACATTGAAACGTGTAGTAGGTATCTGTATGGAACATTGAAACGTGTAGTAGGTATCTGTATGGAACATTGAAACGTGTAGTAGGTATCTGTATGGAACATTGAAACGTGTAGTAGGTATCTGTATGGAACATTGAAACGTGTAGTAGGTATCTGTATGGAACATTTAAACGTGTAGTAGGTATAGGAATGGAACATTGACACGTGTAGTAGGTATCTGTTTGGAACATTGTAACGTGTAGTAGGTATCTGTATGGAACATTGAAACGTGTAGTAGGTATATTTATGGAACATATAAACGTGTAGTAGGTATATGTATGGAACATTGAAACGTGTAGTATGTATCGAACATTGAACCGTGTAGTAGGTATATTTATGGAACATATAAACGTGTAGTAGGTATATGTATAGAACATTGAAACGTGTAGTATGTATCGAACATTTAAACGGGTAGTAGGTATATGCATGTCGACATTGAAACGTGTAGTAGGTGTCTGTCTGGAACATTGACACGTGTAGTAGGTATTTGTATGGAACATTGACACGTGTAGTAGGTATTTGTATGGAACATTGTAACGTGTAGTAGGTATTTGTATGGAACATTGACACGTGTAGTAGGTATTTGTATGGAACATTGAAACGTGTAGTAGGTATCTGTTTGGAACATTGTAACGTGTAGTAGGTATCTGTAAGGAACATTGAAACGTGTAGTAGGTATTTGTATGGAACATTGAAACGTGTAGTAGGTATCTGTTTGGAACATTGTAACGTGTAGTAGGTATCTGTATGGAACATTGAAACGTGTAGTAGGTATATTTATGGAACATATAAACGTGTAGTAGGTATATGTATGGAACATTGAAACGTGTAGTATGTATCGAACATTGAACCGTGTAGTAGGTATATTTATGGAACATATAAAGGTGTAGTAGGTATATGTATGGAACATTGAAACGTGTAGTATGTATCGAACATTTAAACGGGTAGTAGGTAT